>JAUMGZ010080119.1:0-18198 GCA_032359645.1 Pododesmus macrochisma | reverse complement strand
AATGTTAAGTTGTGGCCGAAAGACATACTTTCGTACGGAACATTTGAAAAGCCAATTTTCTGAAAAAATATTTTTCTACAAAATAATTTTAATTAATTTTGTAAATTTATTTGTGGGCGTTTTCCTCCGTGCTTTTTTTCTGCAACACTGACAAATCCTTTCAGTATTTGGTATAACTCAATTAGGGATAACAAAAATTACCTTCCGCGCAGACTGTCTAAGTGTCTTACATATGAAAAATGTCGTTCAGAAACTGCACGCAAGTATAATAGGCCGAACTTATAATTTCGAGTGTTGATTTAGTTTAAACATGTACAATGAATGACGTTTTCTCAATCAACTTATTTTTTATATAAAGAAATGACCAGATAGGAAGCCTTGTTACACCAAAATACAACGTAGAAATGAAAAATCCATGACATTCGACGAAACCAATACCCAAATTGGCCTTGATTCGTTCACCTGAAACGTTAAGATTATGGTGATTAATCAAACACATTTTTACGATTTTTATAACAATCTTGATGGCGCTTCCTGGTAAGCAATCGCCAATACTTTAACAAATATGTACCCCTTTTCCCTAGGAAACTACCTGCAACATAACGATGAAATCCGTCAAGTAGTTTTGGAGGTTAAGTCTCTGAATGCCCACTTTTTGAAAAATATTTTCTCTGAATGCCCACATTTCAAATGTACACATTTGCTTGTGTTATGTTATGTAGGGATTATAGTTTATATTGTATAACTTCGTACCTGTATTTTACCTTTTTACCTGTACAGGTACAGTTTATCTGTATGCATAATACATCTGTGATTCATTTGATTTCTCTTTATCTCTCTATATATTTATTATTAAGTAATTTATTTATTATCTTGTAAATATATATATTTAAGCTCAGGATTCTAAGTATGATTTTAATTACTAAATGTATGTATTATTATTAAAAAAAATGTTTTATATTATAATTTTATATATATTTAAACACTTTTTCTGATAATAATACACATATTTCAGTAATCAAAATTACACTTAGAATCCTGACTTAAAATGTGCGCCTGCGTTTGCATTCAGGAAATGTTTACAAGCCCGTCTTTCCTGGTGTTGCATCTTTCATTTTACCTAAAGTATATGGAGGAAAGCCCAATACATTGGACTGTAGATTCCTTACAGGGACAACAAAGATGTCAAGCGAATAGTCAGTTTGTTTGTTTATTGGGGTTTAGTGTCCCTTTAACTCACGTATAGGTTATATCGAGACGGTGTCTGCTTGTGACAGTGCGTAATTATGGCGACTATATAGTCTGAAATATCACACCGCAGACACTGGCATTGACATGATACATCACTTTTTCACATTATTCTGACACTGAGCCAACCAGTCCTCCTCCTACCAAGTAATGCTGTGCGCTTAGCAGGAAACGAGAAGATTGCTTAATGTTAACGTCTTAGGTTTTGACTAGACCGGGATTCGAGCCAACGACCTTAGATGGACCTTGAAGATGTTGACCTTCACGTTGACGTAACAGTGGGCATGCAAAGACTATACCGCTTTGGAGTCACAGTTAAATATGTAAAAAATTCACATATTTATTATGTTGAACTTTGACCCCTAATTGCACCAATTTTTACCCCAGTATCAAGCCTTTCACAAACGTGGTTCCCCGTGCACCAAGTGTACTTAATATACAAGAATTGATCTCAAGGCATTGTGGTTTAAATCAAGATTTTTAAAATTGTGTCCATTTCCCCATTTTTACACCCCTGGAGTCCAAGCCTCCTCATCTGAATCCCCTTCTCTCAACTGTGCTTAATCCAACTTTTGCTTGATATTGATCAACTTATATTTTAGAAAACCAACACATGTTATTTTTTCTTGCGCCCAAGGTCAAGGTCACGCCTTTAACAAATTTGGTAGTCCATGTCCCGAGGAAGATGGCTCCATATGCAATAATTAAACTCTTTATAGGCTGGTTTACAGCCATATATTTTAAAAATTTCCCACATTTTATCACTTGAAGCCCATCAATTGAATAAATCTGAATCAACTTCCTCTGAGGATACATCCAACCAAGTTATGGTTAAAACTGGTTAAGACGTTTTTAAGATAAACTTAAATATAAACAAATTACGCAAACTGACAAGTTATGGAGACATAAGCTCACTTGAGATAAACATTAGTCCCAACACCTCGCCCTTTCCGAGAAATTAAAATGTTCGAAGTAAAATAAACCTACCAACATTAACAATAATTACTAACTATTCTTTCAGTCTGTACGAAAATCATCATGAGGAAAGGTATTAAATATAATTAAACAGCACTGATTTACCTACTCTACAGGAAATAAATGAAAGTCCTTAAAAACACCTCATTATCGTCAATACAAACAGAAAAATAAAGTGGACGTTCGACAGCAGAACACAATAGCAAACTTACCTACTAGAACACGTGTAATGATAAAACTCAGTAGCTTCAAAACGCATTTTTATTTGGATTAGTAAAAAAAACATGAGTTAAACTATCGTGGAGCATGAAAAACAGGTGAAAACATACGTTCATATTTCCATAGAAGTAAACAGAAAACATTGATTTCGTTAACCTACATATGGTTTAAAGAATTGAAGATTACTTATCACATCAAAGACTTTTTATCATGACAGAATCCATGTGGTTTTGATTTAGCTTTCTAAACAAGGTAGAATCAGATAAAAATGAGTTAATAAAAATGAACTCGCGCAACCCTACTGCCTTATCCATTATGAAAAGACAGAGGGATGTTTCGAAACACCCCACATTCACGCAATCCTATAGTTAGCTCAAATCTGGAAGGAGTACGCATTCCTCTCAATCCAAATCAATGAATAACTCTGATGTACATAAATGTGCATAAGAATTATGAACTCCACATTTTATAAAACTCCAACGGGAAACGCTTTGTTGTCCAGCAGACAAAATTGCAAATTAAAAAAAAAACTAGAATGTGTATGTATAATCATATATTTTATTCGTGCAAAATCTTAATTCGTACAAAACAAAAGTTAAGAAATAATATACCAGAAAAGAATATGGTGTGCAATTGATAGACGCTGGCAAGTACTAGTATAATGAACGTTTCCAAATAGAAATTAGATTGTGTGATACAATTACACAATAGGAGACAGACTTCATGTTTTACAGAAACAATAAATGTATTGTCCATAAAGTATTCAATAAAGTTGCAAGACGATAATTTGAATTGATGCGGCAAAACGAATTATTTATCAACTTCAAATATAAACAGAATTGAATTTACAAAAAAAAGTGAGTCAATATATATTTTACATTTTTCATAATATAAACCCAATACGCACTAAAACGGTACATTTGGAAATTGTTGTTATACTAAAACACAAACTGTTATTACTGATTATGTTAGGTGTTATCGTCTGTTAGATAACGTATCTACATGTGTGTTGATCTGTTCTTGTTAGCCTTTATTTGAGACAGAGAAACGTACATGTGAGTAGTTTTTTCATCGAGTCCACTGTTTGCTATTACAGGATTCTCCACGGAATCGTAATGTGAGAGAACATCATCCAAAACTCGTTCGTCTTGCTCAGAGGTTCCGGATTGAATCGTGTGGACGTAGTAATCAGTGTGGTGTATTTCCGGTTCCTTTTCGTTCAAATGATTGTACGTTTGGTCAGTAACGTCGTGTGGCACAGTCCCGGTATATTCTTTTCGGAAGCTTTCCCTATTTTTCCTATTATTTATTGAGGGGTCGATGTCCTGTTCATTGGGGCTGTACATATGTACTTCAGATTTCTGTCGTTTACAACACATGCAAATAAGGAAAATGATAAGTGACAAGACGGCGATGAATGCGATGACACACGGTATGATGATGATGAGTAATGACCTACCCTCATCACCTTCATTATCGTGTTTCTTTGCTATCTTACATATAGGTAAACATTGGTGACCCCCGGTAGCACCTGTAACATGTCCCGAGTCGAGAGATACCCCAGACGTGATAACATACGGATTTGACGTAGCAGACGACATTGTTGTAGTGAATTCTTCGTTATAATTAGAGCATAAACCTTGAAGTCTTTGGTTGCAATCTTTTTCAACAAGGATTTGGTTATTATTTTGAGTTTTTACGGCATAACAAACTGTTTGTGCATTAGTAGCATCGGCAGAATCTACATTATCGACGACCCTAAAGGTACTAATCCAAAACTTGTCGACAGGAAGCTTTCCGACATTCCGCTGCAAAGGTTTGATGTCGAATAGGTTTATCATTCTTGTGTTTTGTTTGTCGCACTCGCGTAAACCGTCTATCCAACTACGTTTACTTTGTATCCTTAAGTTATTTCCGTTACAAATAAATTTGTATTGAATCGAGCAGCTCTCTTTCCGGAATATCAGTTCTGATTTGTTTGCACTTAGCTGTGCTGTGACGCATTTCTCGTTTAGATTTGTTATTTTGTTCTGAATTTCGATGTTTTCTCTCTGATAAAGACACATACACGTAGACTTATAATTATCAGACTTTGTTTCATTTCCACAATAATAATTACTCCCTTTACACGTGTTTGATTTGCATGCAGATCCTGTTATGACGACATCGATGTTACACTGACATATGTTATTGCTCAGTAATATGTCATGGGAACCACAAAATGCTATACACACCAGGACAGGGTTCGATAACCCTTCGATATTCTTAGACATCAAATTAGCTGTATTTGAATCATTGTGTATAAAAGAGCAACCTTTGAATGTGACCCAGTCGGACATTCTAACGCGAAAGTCGATCCAGAGATCATGTTGTGGACACTGATGACCAGGGAAGAAGAGTCCAACGTCGTTCGCGTCATATTTTGACAGACTATATTTTGAGTCTTCACACGCCTTCTTAGCTTCTTGCCACGTTAATTTGTCAGATTTAGAAACACAGTTTGAATCACCAGTGACACTAGAGAGAGTAAGTAACAGGGTTACCAGTAGCACTGACACCGTACAAAACGATTGATTTAAAACATGAGAGGGATAACAAAGCTCCATATTTCCTTGGAACAATAGAAAAATGACCTCTCCTTGTCCGAATGAATGAACAAACTTTTTTACGAGACGTGAAGAAGAGAAACTTTTAGGCGACTAATGGTATATTAATATACATGATTCTTTCACATAGTTGCGTTTCTAGATACATTATCGTACTGTTGTGCCTTCAACCTTTAATCCCCACGCAAACTGACCAAGTATGAGAGCTATGTGTGACACTACGGTAAGTGAGTAGTTTAATGGTATATTATAAACATTTTAATTATATCAATAACTAAAGTTCAAAACAAATCCAGAAATCGATTACACTGGAAGTCTCAAAATTTTAATTTCCAAATACTTTAATCTTTTGAAATATTTCAGATCATAAGGCTCACGATGGGATTCAAATCGTGAGACACATCATTTAAACAAAGATTTTGAAACAAAATATATAAAGATCTACAATGTATAATCTATTAGATGAAAGGAAACCTACCGTACATGTTTAGGAGAAAAAAAACAATTTGGTTGTATTAAATAAGTTTATATCCAATTTTAAAGTAGGTCCAAGACTAATCCAATCTATTACATCTTCGCTAGCCAACATATACAAACCACTTCCTTTTAGTTCCTTTACCATATCTTGTAGAGAAACTTGAAGATGGGTGTAGCATGGAAAGTCTAATGTTTGTAGCATTAACCTTTCTTGGGTAGAAGCGACAACAGGAAACCAAATATTTAAAAACTCAACGTTATTAGCTTGTTCTGTTCATAAAATATAATGTCTGTTCAGAAACACATAGACATCAAATGTAACCAATTAAAGGTAACTTTAACTATCCATGTTTTATATTGAAAAAATTAAGTATATTTAAAATACTTAAAAAATCAAGATGACCACCAACTTAAAATAAGTTTACGTTTCCACGTCAGGACGAGCAAAAACATGCAGGTAGAGGAAGGATCTTAAAAACATTAAAAACTGAAATTTGTAATTTTCGTAAGCGTACATAATTTATAATAATCTTTTATTTAAGTTAAACTTTATATAATATCATAAATAAACTAAATAGAAAACGATAAATAGACCAATTACATCTTTAGCAATGACTCTCATAACTGTTTTTATATTTAAAACCGGAACCAATTACAGTGATTAAAACTGGATTTTTTAAAAAAAAAAGTTGCAGGGTCGGCAGAATAAAGTTTTAGTTTATAACTTCTTTTAATCTTGTATTTCAGAAAGCAACTTAAAGAACAACAAAACCTTTATTTAATTTGAGAAACCTAAAATATATTTACTACATCTAAATAACACTTAAAGACTTTTGATGTTGACCCGCTAAGTCAAATTCATCCTAATTAAAATTTTGTTTTAACACCTTAGTTTGTTCATATTATAGGTAATGGTTGTGTAGGAGTTGGACTTAGGCTGTCATCTTTTGGCTGTCTTTCTGTATACCGGCACATATATTTCAATATCCCTCCTAAATTTACTTCTTACGGATAATGTTGGTGATGTTATTGTTTTGAACCCGATAGAGCCCTTCTTTGTGCTTATGTTAACCATAGTCTAAAATAATAACTTGGAGTTTAGAGTTATTTTTTATCCTTTGCGTAGAAATAGAATACTTCAGTCTATATGCATCCGCATACCGTTGAAAAGATGAATATGTGTATGACGTGAGAAACCGAGGTGCACATTATGAAGATCTAAATTTTCTTTTCTTGGAGCTTTTCAATTGATTTTTTCATCACTAGTATGATTTGCTTTTAAAATAAGGCGAGGGAGAGATACATTTGAATCAGATTGACTGATGATCAAGGGAATAAACACACAAACATATATCTGCGAAGTTATAAAACACAAACCTTCATCACAAAAGTACATGAGATCAGCTTACACAGCGGAACAACTCAATATCGATGTTTGAGTATTTTCAATTAGTCTCATACCCGATTACATGCAACAGATAGCAGAAGACCCTTGATAACTGAATAAGTTTGCCAATAAGTATCTGATTTTATTAATATTTACACGAACTACATGTAGACAAAAGTGCGATTTATTGACAAATTAAGTATACATAATATGATAGATTCATATATATGTACTTTACATGTCCACTTTATTTTGCGGTTAACGTACAAGTGCTTTAGATAAATCTTCCTCATTTCACGGAAATTACTCAGTGTGTTCGTGTGAAGACCACATGACAAACGTGTCACACGTGGTTTAGTATTTAAAACAGCGTGATAAGGAAGGAAGTTTATACCCACTGTGTAATAAGGGCACCGTCCTTTATTGTTACATAATGTACTGGTAAATCAAACTTGGTATTTCAATGTAATTAAAATAAATGTGTTTTTTCTATCTGTCACCATGAGACTCACATAGACACGGGGAACACATGGCTCGCATTAAACTGGATAAATACTGATATATTGGAGGTCTCTTGTCGACACGGTAAACTTGTATATTCTATACAACACAATTCGACTATTCAAATGTTTATTTTATGTGTGTACGTGATTTGACAGACAAGTTGAGCCTTCGTTTCTGAACAACAATCCTCTCTTTTCAATATTTGCCTTTTAACCCCCCTTTTCGTGATATTAAAATATAACAACGCAAACATAAAGCGTCATTTAAAAATTCAACATAGGTCAAAGAGACTGTAGAGCTAAATTATAACGAACGAAGAAGTTCGTGTAATGGTAATACACGAGCGTAAACAATGAAACTTGATTATAAGATTCTCACTGGCATAGTATGGTGCTTTTCAAATCCTTCGTCGAAAGGAAGTCGCATGGTACGGACTGAATAGATGTAGAATATGTAACCATGCGACTTATTGAAAGTGCTTCAAATGGATTTTCTTAAACATTCAATATTTTATTTTTATGTAAATTTTCGATCACTTTTTTTTTACATCAAACACGTCCCGGCCAAGACCTACAACTTATAGATAGGAAGGCGCCATCTTGAATCGGTTCATTAAATATTCATAAGCAAAACGAAGTCAATGAAAAGACGTCATAATGGCGCGCTAAAAATCACGCGCTATTTGGCGTGTAAGTTACAGTAAACAAAATAGCAACAATTACCATTATTATGTATTATAATGATTGTAGCTTTTAGATAAGCAATGACTTAAATTATTTTAGTTTTGGCTTTATCAATACATCGGACTGCCTTTGACGGCGTCAACTTTTCCCATATGAAAAAAATGCGAAAATTCGCCGGTAAATAAGGACTAGGGCGAGTTTCCTCGCTGCCCCTCGAACGTATGCCGTTTTCTGATACTGTCCCGCGAACCGAAACTACATATCAGAAAACGGCATACATTCTAGGGACAGAGAAAACTCGACCTAGTTTATGACATCTATGAAGTCATATTATTTCCATGCCCCAAAAACCTGCTCTTAATCAGTGAATTAAAACCAACACAGAAAACACAATTTACTAAAAACCGGAACATTCGTGTTCGGTCAATGTTCTTGTATTGTTGCCTAATTAAATTGTGTTTATTTTCGGTTAAAGTTATGATAAAAGTTTCAAATAAAGTCCTATGGATACAATAGGATGACCTGTAGTATAATAAGAGTTTGTAGTTGAAGAATTTTAAATAGAATTTAAGACGATAGTTGAGTGTACGTAGAATTATATATAGAAAGGTGGATATAGGCCATCCAAATTAATACAAGTATTTTATTATTCTATGGTAACCCATTTATCATTTATCTTTTATACTTAAGACTTCTAGTCTCATGCGGTAGTATTGAAAGTTCCTTTATGGTAAGAACGTGGTATTTCAATACAATTTTCCAATACACTATCACCCTGAAAATGCTTCGTTTCCGGTACCAAAAAGGTCGACATGCGCATTGCGCATTGAAACCGGAAGACGTGGTGGTCTTGGTGACGCCGCTCCTCAAGCGCTTTTGCCAAACGTTTTGGTGACGCGGATCGTAAACAATCGTATTTGTAAATAATCGTCTGTTCGATTTCCTGTCCTTCTTCAAGTTACAACTAGCATTGTCAGGTAAAAAGAAAACATGACAAACAATCTTTTTCCTAATCGTACATATGCAGAGGTTGTTTCAAATGTCAGTCGTGCAAAATGTCCTCATCTTCTGAAATCCGGCGGCCAAACATGGCAGTCTGCTACCCGGAGTTCTACGATATCGTGGTAGATTTCTACTTAATTTAAGGGGGAATGTACACTTACCTTGCAGTTATGTTTTGCTTTTTGTTAAAGACTTTAAGTTCGTTATGTGTAAAAAAAAAGCTTCAATGTCTAAAAAGTTCGTCTTAATCCAAATCGCAAGTGTCATGTTTTTATCTGAATTATACTTTAGCAAAGCCAAAGGGAAATTACTATGGTATCACTGTATGATGGAAGCACACCACGATGGTGGTTCTGAAGTGTCAAACAAGTTGATTTCCCAAAATAAACGTTTCCATATGACAATAAAAATTTCAAGATTACAAAATCAGACTAATTTGAAGAATTTTTCAATAAAATTTAGAGCAAAAATTAAAATATATGCTGCAGTTCAGTAGATTCTACAGCAAAAAATGTAATCAAAATATGACATTTTAGTAAATGTTCTACTCACCAAAAAGCCTTGACATTTTGCTTAAATCTTTTGTTCTAGTTTTTTAATAGAAGTTCATGATGTTTCCCTTTTTACTAAATAAATGTATATTTGGTTAATTTTTCTGTGTGCGTCCATCGCTTTCCTTTTGTTTGCCAATGTCCATGAACTTACGGTTTTAGCGTTCACCTTGGTTTTTCGGATTTACTACTTTGTTAACCGGGACAGGAGGATTACCTGTTAACAATTATAAAGTAGGACAGTTGGTAGGTGGTGCAGCACAAATACACACATTCTTGAACTACCACAATATCGTAGAACCTGTGATACCATAGGAAGTAAGTATACTTCTTGATCATGTGTTTAACCAATTTAAGGAATACAAATCTATAAATATCTCTAGTTGCTGAATCTCAGATTGTTAATGTTATTGATAAAAAATAACAGTAATAATATGTTTGTCCCAGTTGCTTAAACACCAAATGATATCGCAGTCCCAAAATTATGCTTACACACACAGTTCATGCAATACAGTTGAAAACATACCAAACACAAAGTACAGGTACCTTAAATAAAGATACATGAACAGATTTTGAAATTCATGATGTACAAAAAAAAATGTACATGTACCTGGCGATGGGAGTCGTTTATTTTTTTTCACTGTCTCATTTTATTATTACAGAAACAATGTTCACATCTACAAGCACTTTATAACAGAAACATCATCTGTGATTTTGCAGAAGTTTGGGAACAACACAGAAACACTGTTCAGTTGTTTCACAATATTTCAATAACATGTGAGCAACATGTATAGTTGTATACACACAAAACATGATTAGAAATAATATTGGCTGGGCATGCACAACAAGTTGTGAAATACAGGTGGCCTCAAATCTTCTGGTATATAAAATTAAAATAACAATGAAAGATACCCACAGACAAAAAAGGTGCATTGTCACATTTAATTCTAAAAAACAAGAACACAGAATCTTTAACAATACCTATAGAATAACTGATGCGTTGCAACAGAACGGTCACTTTCAGGTACTTAAGATAAAAAACAAAGAAATTGAAAGTTGTGTGGAAAAAAACATTGATTCTGTATTATATAGAAAGTTGTTTTTGCTTCAAATGCTGCAGAAAAACAGTGTGCACACTGCACAAAGAGTAAATCTGAATAGTGAATATGGTAAATTTTCCGACTGAACAAAGGAAACTGAAATGCAATGAAAGTACTTATTGAAACATACAAACAGTTGCTGGTGTAAAGAAATAAATAAAACATGCATCAAGCACAAAACCTAGCGTAAAACAAACACCACCTATATGTAGTAACTGTGGTTCCTGTGGGTTTTAAATCACCGATTAAATGAAAGAAACTAAATCTGATAGGTTTTATTGATTATTATTTTGATGGAAATGGTTCTTATTCAGCTCAACAATAACAGTTTTGTTTTTTTTAAAACAATGGATATGTATATATAGAAAAATCAAGTGGTGGTGCTTATGAACGGATATGACATGTCAAAGTAGAAAATTAAACTGGGAAAAAATATACTTTAATCTGAAATTTCCAAGCTTAGAATGAAGAAATGATGAAACTACACGAGCTTCGCTCACAAAGGTATTGCCTTATCATATTATATATATACACATGTATATTGGCAAAATGAAGTAAGAGACTATATATATACATCTCTACATAGATCAGGACTTGGGAAAGTCTACATTCTCTATCGATCAAGCATTGAAATAACCAAGTTTATTTGTTTTGAAGCATACAGTAGACTGTGATTCTTAGCCATGAGCCTGTCATTGCTTCACGTTGTTGCCAAGTGGGTTTTGGTATTATGTTTCCTGATATTTGCTATCCAGTACTGGTTGCAGACAAAATCTTACCTGTCGGATAGTGAGGAAATCGCTACAATTGTATCTAAATATGGAAAATCTGGTAAAACTTAAAATCTGATTATGACTAATTGCACGAAGTTCATATACTTTCTCTTTCCATATAGTTAACAACAGGGTAAAATCGAAACAATTTGATGATTCTGTTTTATTAATTTCTTCACAAAAACACTTAACTAACAAATTGTTGTCTGATTCCAACAAAAGCCAACATTTCAAATCTTGACACCTTAATACACATCTACTTTTACGGAATGGTAGTGTAGTAGGAGTCTTGTTTTATCACCAGCGAGTGGCACAGTTAGTAGATCATTCACTTCGTTGTGGTAGACTGGTGCTAGAAACCCAGGTGCAGGTTAAAATTGTTTGTCGCATCAAAGCTTAAGAATTAAAATAAGGCAATCTCCTTGCTCCCAGCTAAGTCCTCAACATTACTGGTAGGTGGATGACTGGTTGGCTCAGTGACAGGATAATGTAACAAAGTGAAGTATCATGTCAATGTGTCTGTGGTGTGATATTTCAGTGAGATAGCACTATAAAGTCTCCATAAGTGTGCATTGTAACAAGCCAACACGGTCTCGATATGACCTAAACATGAGTTAAAGGGACATGAAACCCCAAAATACAAACAAACAAACATGTTTATCAATAATCAATGTTAAGCAAAAAAAGATTTGTCTCTGTATATAGACATAGCTATTTGTAATTCACTGGCGCAGAAGCTCAGAGGTAGAGCATTATGTCACTGTGTCTGTGGTTTGATATTTCAGTGAGACAGCACTATTAAGGTGTCATCAGTGTGCACTGTCACAAGCAGACACTGTTTCGGTATCATGACCTAGACACGATTTAAAGGGACTTTAAACACAATAAAAACAAAACTCTCTATTTGTAATTCAAATAGAGAGTTTAACTTAATTGTACTGCACACAGACTGATCTGGGTTGTTTTACTTTCATCTTTGATGACTCTAATCAACTAACCTATCACAGTTATTGGCTAAAGACATAAATTTTGCACTTAATTGGCAAAAAAATATTCATAGTCTCGTTTGCTTCGTAAAAGCTTGCACTTGATTGGTTGAAATGTCACCAAATCTCATAAAGTGTGAAGCTAACAGTATAGATTGTTAAAGATGAGGGGCGCCCCTAACACAATCATACTCATTTCTTTAAAGATCTAGAATTGTTATAAGGTAGCGATATTGAAGAAGTATTTGAAGGATTCAGATCCAGGAATTGTGCAGAATTAACCTGTAACACAGTTCTGACAACAACAGGGACTTGATGATCGCCAATTGTCTGACAGGTGACACATACTCACATATCAGACCTGTGTCTGCTGATAGTGATACAATGGAGTTGTAAATTTACAACAACCAAAAATTGTTAGATATTGCGTCATTTCTTTATGAAAATACTTTATATTGTGCAACAATAACTTGTCATTGATAAAGAATAAAAGTAATATAATCTTACCTTTTATTTACTTGGATTGTTTTTGCATTGGACTGTTAATATGTTAGAGCTCTTTGATTATTTAACTTCATACAGAAGTACAGTATTTTGAGAAATATAATTAAATACTTATATTTTTACAAAATTAATAAATTTTAATAAACAAGCTTTTTACCCATGTGTGACTATTTTACCTGTGATAACACAAGAGGTAGATCACTTATTTTACTTTTGACAATGAAATATTAAACTCTATTAAGGCCGTTTCGTAACTTTCCAGTGATATGTACCAATAAAATACTTTGACTGAAACTTACTTCAGTAAACCTTCATTTATTTTACAGATAAACAAGATTTATATCGAAAAAATTTCAGCCAGAGGCCCCATCACTGTGTAGTAAATATAGCACCACAAGGGTTAACCGATCATGCTAACTGAACTACAAAGTGTTTGCATATTTGCAAACCTTTTCGAAATTTTCATAGGGTAAAAAATGTGTAGCAAAATCTTTAAATATAATACCAATTTAAAATGCCTAAGTACATGTAGGCAGTTGTCAAAGGGAGGTAACTGTTGTATCTTTGAAGATGAAACAAAAATGCGGTGTCATCAAAATATGAAGACAACAGAAAATTATGATGTCCTAGAGTTAAACCTTATATATGTCATTGTATTACACATATATTTTTATTAACAGGACAAAGTGTTGATAAGACATTCAGTCAGATTAGAAAAGAGCTGAGGAAGAAATTTCCAGGCCACATATTGCCCGAGGATGATATACAGTGGATATTTGTTAATGCGGGCGGGTGGATGGGCTCCATGTGTCTGTTGTACGCATCACTGACAGAGTACATACTCATATTTGGAACACCTGTCGAGTCATCTGGCCATTCAGGTACACTAATAATGATTAATCTCAAACTTATGGACAAGCTTTATGAAATCATCTTAATTAAAAATGTTTGTTTTCCCTCAAAGGCTCAATCAATCTTACCATTAACTACCCAACATTTTTTGTAGATAGTTTTAACAGATATTGTTTTTGCTTTTTCCATTTAATGTATATGTATATATATGCGATGACTTTGACTTTTATTTTATATTGTTTTCTAAAGAAATTTGACAAGTAAAACTTTTCTCTTTTTAAAATATTGAATTTTAAGTTTGCAGGTGTATTTATGAAATAGGACTTCTATTTATTATCACTTATCAGTTTAAAAATAAAAAATCTACAGACATATCTACCAATCAATTAATAGCTAGGTTGGTAGCGCGTACGCCTTATCCTAGCCCCTACGGCGTAATCTAGTTAATTCTTGGAAGAAATTTCAGGTAAAACATATTTTTTTTTTTAAATTCAGTTATTTTCCATGGCTTGAATTAGTATATTTTCACATTTTTCTCTCTGACTTTTGAAAAAAACATGCAGTGTATGATTTGTTAGTATTCTAGACTGATGGGTCTTGAAAATTAAGAGTTTTTGTGAGTATTCTTTGACTTATGGGTCTTGAATTAAGAGTTTTTAGTGGACAATCAGTGTTTTGGTATACAATGTATAGTTAGTGACTTTCTTATATAAAACCTCCAGAGGTCTGTGTAGATTTAGTGTTATCAAATCCTTGGCCAGATTCTGAATAACTCCTCTAAATTGTATACCACTAGGCAATACTACTGTCCATTCAATAGCCTATTGATAATTCTAATGTATAAATGTTATATTTTAGAGATATATATATAATACAGGTACTTTGAGTGTAAACTGTGCTGTTCTGTGCCCTATTTGTCTGGTTATCATAATTAGAAGAATAGCGCAAAAACTGGTTGACTCAGTGTCAGAATAATGTCACCAAGTTGGGAATCATTTCATTGGATTGGTACGGCATAATATAGAATAAAAGTGTTTCAGCAGTCTGGAGGGAACCAGCATATCCAGTTTTACCATCCTAGCTGTAAGGCTTTCGTTATGTAATTGTAGTATTGTTTGATATAATACAACAATTTTTGTTGGTGAATATGTACAGATTGAGAAACAATTTTGAGACAAAAACATCAGAATTAATATGCATTAAGAATTTGTGACTTTTTTAAAAAAAAAAATTCAGGACGTTACTGGGCGAACATTTCTGACACCATATTGACTGGTAAACTAACACAGTGGAAAGAAGGAGAGTTTTATGCCCGCGGTTTTCATCCAGGTTTGTGTACCAATTTATTATGATATTAAATTTGACTATTCAAAGAGTATTATATTGAATACCATGTTTAAAGTGATTTATATAGGTCCATCGTGGCCAGGTGTTAAGATAATTATATTTATTTATGATTATGATGTATGAGAATTAAAACATGTCACTATACTACAATATATATATAATGAAATGTTCTGTTTGTTAAACTAAAACACTTTTAATTTTATTTCACATTGAGTGCTTATGATACTAAAAACAATCTTTAACAATAACATTCAGTGCAAAAAACTCTTTTTTTTAAGTGCATTTATAAGTTCTATTAATTAATGTTTTTGTTTACAATTTACACAGGTGAGACAGTATACCATGGTTTAGGTGATGCCACCATGGTGCAGTTTGAGGCTAATACATGGATGGTAGAATACGCTAGAGGTTTCATCCCATCAACTCTTCCATTTGCCTTGGCTGACACAGTGTTTAGTACGACGGACTTCATCACACTCTTCTATACAGTCAGAGTCTACTGTAAAACTCTGATGTTAGAGGCCACTGCTTTCTTCACCGACATGAAAGACATTATGAGAGATAATTTATGATACATACCTTACTTAGGTTTTTCTATACTCCTTCTTCACTCAAGTTTAATTTCAAAGTTCAGGCCCCTTGATTACAAAATCACTCAAACCTATTCTCAAACTAATTCTCAAACTCAAGAGTATATGCCCAGGCCCCATGACTATAAAACAAACTCAAGCTTGAGTGAGCATGATTTAATGCTCAAACTAAACTCCATGCTCAACTAAATTGAATTGTTACTATTGTGTAAAAAAAAGAAACGGTTGAGCATGTGTTCAGCTTGGATTTACACATGAGAGTCATACTCAGAAAGTTTTATAGACTCTGTTTTTGTGAATTGTAATCACCTCTTATATTCTCTTGAGTTTGAGTCTGAGCTTTGAGTTTTGTTTATAGTCATGGGGCCAAGTGAGGACGACACAAAATTCAGAGTCTATAATACTTTTTAAGCACATACTTAGGCGAGTATGACTTTCAAGTGTAAAATCACATGCTCAACCATATCTTTTATTCACACAGCAGTATAACAATCTAGTTGAGCATGAATCATGAGTTTGAACATGAATTTGTGCTCAATTCAAGCTTGAGTTTTATTTTTCTAACCACTGGGCCTAGTAAAATCCCCTGTACAAATTTCTATTTCAATAAGAATTTTATTGTTTTATTTCTAACCACTATGAAAATTTCCCCTTAATAAGGGCCAAACAAATTAAGTTATTGGCTCTCGTGGTACTTTTTGTAAAATAATGACTTTTGCTATTTTTATTAGAGGTGGCTGATACCAAACACTTTTATAACGGTATGCTTCCTTGCTCAAACATTCTTTAAGAAAATTATTAGGAGATCTTGATCCAGAAATTACATATTACATAATTTATATAAAACACTTTTTCTATTAAATTAGAACAAAATATTACAGGAATAAAATAAAGTTGGGCTATAATATTTCCAGTTCCGAAGTAACAACAGTAAAAGAAAATTTGAAACAATATTGAATGCTGGCTCTTAATTTATTCAAAGTCTAGAACTGTCTTACGACACTAAACATTATATTCACAGCAATAATATATTCAATGTCTAGAAATGTCTTACGACACTAAACATTATATTTACAGCAGTAATAACTAGATGAACACATTCATGATTTAAAACCTTTTCACTTAATATTTGTCACTCTAATTAAAGCTGAGAAGAGAGTTATCTCCCATATTAATCCACAAGGGAGATAACTTTTACCGCCTTGTGAGAAATTCATTGTTATAGTTTCAATGCAGGTTTGATAATTTGATATAGTGTGCAATAGTTAATTTTAGTCTAACTTATTGATTTTTTATAATTCCCCAAACCTATGATATGTATACACTGAATTGGAGGAGGTTAAATGACAACATGATATACATGTAGTTTTTATACGCCCGTCGAAAGATGGTACGTATTTTGTTATCACGTGGTGGGCGGTTTGGTGGTTATGCAGTCTCCGCTCAATATCTTGAGTTATTTTTGACAGATCAACTTCAAACTTCAAAAGTTGTTTGAAGCTATAGAGTTCGATTTTGAAAATTTTTCGTTCGTGAATTTGAGAGTAAAGGCCCTTTGTTGTCAAAATGTTATCGGCTCAATATCTTTAGTAATTTTCAACATATTCGCACAAAACTTCATAAGCAGGTTCCTTACCTCAAAAGCTTGAATGAGATCGATGACCACTATTTTCTGATCGTAATTTTTGGAATTACAACCCTTTGTTTCTGGCAAGAGTCACCCGCCTGCAGTGTGCGCTCTATATCTTGAGTAATTTTTGACTGATCAACTTTAATCTTCACAGCACCTATTGTCAACCTCTTGTTAAGAATTGCAGATGGGCGTATTGTGCTCCGCTTTGCGATGGCCTTGTTTTATCTGTCCTGATCCTAATGTACTTTCCCCTCCATCCTTTATTAACCTTTTACAGTTTAATTTTAATGATTTGGATAAATCACAAGAGGTACAGAATGTTCAAATAAAAAAAATCACAAAAATTTTAAACTTAAAGACCAATAAATTATTTAATATATGGCATCATTTGGCAAGGTAGAAGCAAACAATGTTTGACACTGTTGGCAAAAGCATATACATATATACATCACCAATGACTAGCAAACCTTGGACAAGGGGTAAAATTTGAACAGAGCTTTTATATTTCTATTTAGCATTCTTATAAAATGAGATTTTAGTTTGTTTAAATTGTAAACCTTGGCCCTTTTATAAGGTAAAAACTCCCAAATTCTTCTTATGAACACAAATTAATGATAATTCATAGGCAGCACACTGAGTATATAAACATTGTTGTTTTGCTTTGGAGATGGGGGATTCATCAGAGTTTTTAGTTGATGGAAAGCTTTGATGGGTTTATGTAATTTTGTGAGATAGAGAGATTTATCAGGGTTTTTAGTTGA
>JAUMGZ010080008.1:0-18199 GCA_032359645.1 Pododesmus macrochisma | reverse complement strand
TTTTCTTATTGTTTGCCAATGTCCATGGACTTACGGCCTAGAATATCGTCTTGGTTTTTCGATTTACTTACTTTGTCAAATATCAAATACTTTTTACTAACTATTCTGAACATTTGGTTTTATTATTTTGAGCTTGTTCATGTTTTAAATAAACCATTAAATCGGGGTTGTTTTTAGAAAACATAAAACTAATTAATGAAGGGTTCATTAAAATGTCTCAATATTCATAATTTTTTTCATACATATCATATTAATCGGAGGCATGTTTCATATTGCATTTTTGAATCGTTAAACGATAGTATGATGAATATATATATGAATGTCAAGAACATCTAACGGTTAATTCTGAAAGGGTTGAGCCATTTTAAATGTTTGTTTTGTCTTTCTTTTAATCTTCGTTAAGAACGTAGACCATTTTGCGTTAATTTACCTCCGCCGAAGGGTACAGTCAAATACAAAATCAGCACGTGCTTCGCTAAATTGTCATATCCATGCCTTGGGATTTAAACCCCTGGAACGATAATGATTCATAAAGTCGGTTCGAAATTGTAAAAGACAGACACGACGTTCGCATGGATTCATCCTCCTATCGTTGTTGCTTTGAATCCATGTTGCTGCTACTGTTCATGTCCTATCCTTTATTTTTTTTTTCTATTTTGATATCATGAATTATTCTTGAAATGATCATGAAGCTTGTTAAGCAGCTATGGACTGCTTAGAAAGCTGCTAGTTACAAATGAACATACCGTTATTTTTGGTAGTGTTGACCTTGAACTTTGACTTTGTAAATTGAAAACTGCGAACGAGAGACGATACGTGGACATTACTTGAGTGGTTTGAAATACGTCCTCGGTCCAGTTAACGCCACTGTACAAAATAAGCATATACATATCAGAATGTTTGTTTTGGTTTGTGTCAAATACTGCTGTAACACAAGAAACAAATAGGATCAAACATATTGGCAAACAAGCAATAGCTTCATTAAAAAAGCCACCACCAGAATAATTAAGCAAAATGAGACGGTCATCATAATACAAAAATGCAACCACAATTGACAATAAGCAAACCAACATGGTAGAGAGGACATGGCCCGAACCAAATCAACTGTCATCCCCTCGAAGGGGAACATTAGTTTAGAATAGAACATAAAGTTATATGGATATAGCAAATAAAATAGTCAATTGTTCTAGTGGCGCTGGCTACTCCCGAAATTAATTCTGCCGACAAAATATGTAAGTGAACACTTTGCAGATTACATAATACACTCCCTAATATTGAAAACACGTTTCAATAATTTTTAAATCTCACAGTTTAATCAACTCAATACATAAACTATGCAGTTTAAAAAAATTGATCTACATGAAAATAAAAGAATTCAAAAGAATAATGTATAATCCTAACTGAAATACATCAAATATAGGAACAAAGTTTGCATCCGAGATAATTATTATTTTGTTCACAAAAGTTATTCGTCTATATCGTGCCGTGCTTCTTGGCGTAGGGTATGTATATTAGATAACGACGCTATTATATCCACAGGATGACGTCATACTATTGATACGTACCGTGTTTCTTGGCGTGAAGTGGGCATATTTGAGGATAGCGTCACACTGTTCATAAGATGACATCATACTTCCCATAAGTACTGCGCTTTTGTACGTAGAATATACTGTGCTTTTGTACGTAGAACAGACATATTAAAAGATGACGTCATACTATTTATACCGTGCGTTTCGGCCTAGACTAAGCATATCAAAGAACGACGTCATAATATAAACGATATGGCGTCATAATATTGATACGTACCGTGTTTCTTAGCGTAGAGTGTGCATATTAAAAGATGACGTCATACTATTTATAGGATGATGTCATTCTATCAAATACGTACCGTGCTTCTCGGCGTAGAGTGGGTTATTAATATATGACGTCATTCTATTTATAGGATGACGTCATACTGGTGATACGTACCGTGCTTCATGGCGTAGAATAGGCATATTAGAGGTTGACGGCATACTATTCATACGTTCAATTCTTATGTCAAAAGTGGCTTTTAAGTTTGGTTCATCAAAGCATGGAAATACTCTCCGAGCGAATATTGGCTCAAGCTGCGATAGCATCATGTACCTGAGTCATAGAGAACAGAATATTAATATAACAAGCATCACAAATAAGATATTTATATCCTTGATATCAGATCTGTATTTGTCATTTTTGATTTGTCATCGCTTTAAAAAATGTTGCCTCAAGATGAAACTTTATTATTGTTCAAGAAAACAAAACTTTGTAAAAAAATTCTCGAATATGATTTAATCAAGTTGTAAATACGAAAAGCCATGACGATATTCAAAAGATGTTCTGGCCAATGACCATAAACACGAACAAAGGAAGCGGGGGAAGCACATGGAAAACAAAACAAAACTATAATTATTAACCAAAAAATGAAAAATCTACTAAAAGGTTTGAAGCAAAACCTGAGGTCCGCAGTATAGTGAGAGTTTTCTGTTACACATGTGTTAGGTTTACTTTATTGTTATGTAGTTTTTAATTCGACTGCATAATTCATTATATATATAATGCAAATTAGTTAATTTAGTTCTCTATAAGATATCTAATATGTCATATAAATTAATTTATGTAATTGAAAAATTGTTCTTTGCAACGATTTGCATGCTTTAGAAGTACGTGATATTTACTTTTTAATTTTACTATTTTTGTAGTTTTTTTAGTCACTAGTTTTACTATTTTTGTAGTTGTTTCTGTGTGCGTCCCACGGTTCCGTTTTAGACCACGTTCATGGATTTACGTATTTTAAATTTTAAATATCGATGTGTCGTATTTATTACTTTCGCAATCGGCAAACCTCGGGTGAATCCGTTACTCTCATTCATAAGATGAGTACACGGAGACGGCCGAAGTTGCGACGAGTGCTACTTTCGGTGTGCTTTCCTGTTTTAAGTCATTTGAACATTTGATATAAATCTTTATTTTATTTATTGAGCACGTTAGGGATAGGGTTACTTACGATGTATTAGAGCCAATGCGTTTAGAGGTAACAAACAAACCAGGTCCTTGTGTCAACAACGGAGCTGAAAATTCAATGTATAACATATAAGAATTGTTAGCTATTAAATCCTTGTCTAGGTCTATATGTACAAACTCTCGCTCCAAATCATATAGGACTCCGATAATTTCAATGCCCGCCTCTAAATCATAAGTAGGGGTTAAGGTCATGGATTCCCTTGCAAGATTTTGTCTGCTGCTGTGAAGAGTAATGCGCCTTGTTTGTGATACGCACGTGACTTTTACTTCCACGTGGCCAACGAATTTAAATGTTTCCGGGTCAGGATCGTAAATGTACGGAATTACCTCCACTTGGTAAGATACCGGAATTACATGAGACGGTAGGCGGTAGTCACGATCACTCGCTTGCATCGTTTGATTTGGTTGGAACTGCTGAATATTGTCCGTCATATGACCTGCAAAAATACACAATGAATTGGAACAGTTTATATAACACAAGTGAAAATCAAGTCATTTTTTCTTCGAAATACCTATGTTATGTTTATGGAAAAACTGAAAGTACGGTTAATCAAGGAAACAGATACGAAACATGTTGTTCAACGGATCATTTCATTCCATTCAGGTAGAATAGCATCTGTATATAACGAACTGACGACAAGGGAAATCAAAGCGAATGACACATGACATATGTATATAAGGAAGTGAGTTCTCTGTATTAGGGAACTGATGACAAAGGAAAACACCAGCACGCATCAAAGGGAAGGACACATGATGCGCCAACAGACATCAACTAACAATGCAAATACAAACAAACATAAGACTATCTTTACAATTGTTGTGTATCGTTAATTACTAACATTGGAGCAGTAAAATGCTCGGTACCTTGGTGTGGTGTGTGTGTGTGGGGGGGGGGGGGGGGTCGGGTTGATTCCCTGTTTCTTCTATTTTTATTATTTTTACGTTATAAATTGAAACTCACCTGCATGGAAAGCTCCTGGTCCTAAATCCTGCATACGAAAAATATCAGATCGAGTTCCGTACCATAGTGTCATGTTTGCGACCCTGAGTGTAATTTGATCAGCTGGAAAGTTCGTTGATAGAAGAGCTGTATCGGTGTTTGAAAATGATTCCAACGATGTAACATTGCCAGAGACATGTTGTGTACTACCGGTTGCTGATGACAAGCCTCCTTCAATGTGTGAAACAACACGAGTAGTATCAAATGATGACCGAGTATAAACATTAGGATTTCCAGAAATAACATTTTCTTCATATTTGGATAATGGCGATTGTTGATGACTTGTAATTGGAATTGGTTCATTTGAAGCATGTGGTGATTCCATTGCAGCGAAAACTCTTTGAACGTGTCCATGAACACGTGATTTCCTGAACGTGGAAGCAGACGGAGTATTTAATTCTGTAGTCGATGCAGTAGAGCGTTGTATGTTGAGTTGTTCTGTTGGTAAAGTCCTTGGGTTTGGCGCTGATCTACCTATGGCAGTTGAAGTTGGCATATCAATACTTGCCGAGGGAGGATAATTATTCGGCGAATTTTGGACAAGAGGTACAGTCGGGACCGGATCCGTCATTTGTTTTTGATTTTCAACATTATTCACAGTTGCTATAGCAACGTGGGTAGAACCCATTAAGACAGGGTTTACAGTGTTTGTACTAGGTTCAATAGATCGTGACTTTGATGCATTATTATTGTACACTACTGAGCTCTCTGTATTGCCATTGCTTGTTTGAACGGCCACAAATCCACGACCACGTTGTCTCAACTTCATCTGCTGATGAAAGTTTGATGATAAATATCGTGTCCTGTTTATGCTACTAGAAATACCTAAAGTCGGCGAAACTTTAGAAGTAGTTGCATTACTTTGTGTGTTATTCGCCAAAGAAGAATGAATAAACTTCTTTACAAGAGAGTTAGAGGGTTCTTTTGGGCTAGAATTCTGTTGCGAAGAGATAACATTAGACGACGACGGCCTTGGATCATGTTCTGACAACTGATCCATAATACTAGACACGGGAGGCAGGAAAAAGTTCATGCTTAATCGTGAACCTGTATTACTGTCAACCTTTACAGTTGGTCGAGAATGTTCAGTAGGAGTTTTAGCCACTGATGTCATATTTTGTTGCGTTGGAGAGGACGTTTCAGCGTTTTTTGTGCCAATTGACTCAGTGTTATTTGTTACTACAACAGATTCGTTATGTTGAACATTCGCCGCAATTCTCTTTATTTGTACAGTTGGTCGATTTGTAGAGGCAAGGGAAGGATAGGTTTTTTGTGCTGACAATACATGTTGTTGTAGTGCCGAAGACGACAAGTTAAAATTTATTGTTTTGTCTCTAGTACTTTTAGTATTATTGATTCTCAATACAGCTTCTTCGTGCTGAACATTAATCGCATGTCCACTTGATTGTTTAGATGTAGTCTCTGAAAACATTTGTGCAGAAGGCGTTGTGGTGGTTAAACTGTCTGTTTTCTGAACTTTGATGTCAGGCATTTTCTGAATGTTGGAGTCATTTAACGCTGAAGGACTCTCGCCACCAACAACAGGTTGAGTTAAATAATCCCCAGCTGTAGTTACGGGTACTGAATGTGTTTCTTGAATTAATGTCACATTTTTAGGGGATGGAGACACACGTTCTAGTTCAATTGTTTTATTATCAGCGGATTTCTTATTAGCTGTTTTCAAAACTGATTCCACATGTTGAATAGGCACTATAGATCTTGCAGGAAACTGCGTAGATGGCAGTGTTATAGATGACAGTGTTGTAGATGGCATTGTTATAGATGACAGTGTTGTATATGGCATTGTTGTAGATTGCAGTGTTGTAGATGGCATTGTTGTAGATTGCAGTGTTGTATATGGCATTGTTGTAGATTGCAGTGTTGTAGATGGCATTGTTATAGGTGGCGATTCTGTCGTTGACAGCGTTTTAGTTAGAATGTCAGTATTTTTTAGATTTACATCAGGAGTTTCCGGGATGTTTGAGCCGTGGAGCGCCGACAGATCGAAATTAAAATCAAACATGTCGAACTCACTAAGGGGCTCCACCTTTCTTTGACTTTCTGTAAAGAAAAAAGGACAACATAAATTTATTTTAAACTAATGTTTCTGCATTCGATTAGAGTTTTATCTGTATGTAATGATGTATGAGTCGATGCAATTTCAAGTGGTGTATAAGTCACATGTGTTCCTTTTTTTATCGTTTACATTTACATGTTCGTTTAAAGTAGTGCAAGGGGCAGAACCTATTAACACTAAATTAAATGTTTAAATGTATATCGAGGCCTCATTTATAAATGGTTTAAGCTTACATATGTACTACCATGTTTCATTGACAGGTGACCGCCCTAAAGAAGTAAATTAAAAAAAAGCCAAGACGATATTTTCAAGCCATAAGTCCATGGACATGGGCAACAACAGGAAAAGGTGGGGCGCACAAATAAAAAAGAACAAAATATACATGTATTAACTAACAGAGGAAACATCACGAACTTCAATGTAAAAACTAAAAGCAAAACCAGGTGCTCGCGATGTGGTAAGCGTTTCCTGCTACACATGTGTCACCCGTTGTGATGCTTTCTTAAGTCAGTCTTCATTAACAACTTGTCTTGAGGATTGTTGTGACTTCATTTTACATCCTTTCTATAAATTACTGAATTATTTGATCTTTGGTTTTTGGTTTGACAATGCATTTTGTTCTCTTGATGTTACGTTTCTTTTAATTACTACCAGTTCTTGTTGGATCGTGTATTGCATCGTCAGTACTTCCTACATTGCGATTGGTGATGAGATTTGATGTCGATTAAAATGATTGTTATGTAAAGTATTTTGCTATGCATATTGGTATAAGGTGTCCCGCATTAGCTGCATTAGAAGTCGTTTTTGTGAAATATTTTAAAGACATAGGATAGACCATTGGTACACACATAAAAGTAGAAAGCACGATATCATTGCCTACTACTGTATTCGACCTAATAAGCGCCCGGGGCTTCAAAAGTTAGAAAGTAGTAGAGAGTCTGCTTCTTAGGACCATATAACGAGTCCAAGCAATGTGAAGAAATTCATTGTAGTGCTCTCCCGTATTGGATCTTAGCGTTTATACAGAACCGCAGGTGCTTGAAAGGGAGGGTGTGGGTGGGGGCGCTTATTAGGACCATATAACGAGTCCAAGCAATGTGAAGAAATGCATTGCAGTGCTCTCCCGTATTGGATCTCAGCGTTTATACAGAACCACAGGTGCTTGAAAGGGAGGGTGTGGGTGGGGGCGCTTATCAGGACCATATGACGAGTCCCAACACTGTGAAGAAATTCATTGCAGTGCTCTCCCGTATTGGATCTCAGCGTTTATACAGAACCGCAGGTGCTTGAAAGGGAGGGTGTGTGTGGGGGGGGGGGGGGCTTATCAGGACGAATACGGTATACAATGTTCGTCTTTACTTCGAGTGCAGATTTGTTGTATCTCTAAACTATTATATTACCTGTTGTGGTGCGAACTATTAACGCCTGTTGATCTAGGACAGTTTCCGTTCCCTTGGTTGTAATTACTGGAATGTGCTTTTGTTCAACTGGAATATCACCATTGAATGAGGGTTTTGCAGTTAAAACACTCTTTTGAGTTAGCCGAAAGGTTTGCTGACGTGGATCAAGTATCGGAGTCTGTGTGACATCTAACATTTGCACTGTAGCATCGCCAACTATCCGATTTGTATTTGAAGATATATATTCTATAGTAGGGGACGAGTTATTAGCACTATACGTTGCAATACTGTGTTGGATATTGTCAGCCTGTTTCGTCCCCTCCTCTACTTGCTGAACGCTGGTATTTTGTATAAAGTTATTATGAAGCTGATTATCAATTAATTGTTCTGCCATCATATTTCGAGTAGTCGACTGTAGGGTATCATTATACACCGCGGAGGAATTGTCGCTTTGAGATATGTCGTTATTATAATTTGTAAAGTTTGCACTATTAACCACGGAAGAGTTATCACTATTAGATTTATCGTTACTAAAATGTTTCATCGATGCAGCTCTGTTATTGCTATCAGAAGACGAGTTCATTTCAGCATTCAATAACAAAGCATCCGGGACACTTGGTATACTGTCAGTGATTGGTTTTGTACTCTGCATGCTGCCAGCGATTGGTTTTGTTTTGTTAGTAACTACGATCCTCACGTCTACAAATGAAGCAGGATTGTCGCCCCTGACAGCATATTTATTTGCAGATACAACTTTTTCATTCAACATTTTAGGTATTGCTGTGATGTCATTGGTAAATTTCTCTTTAAGTTTATCAGTCTGCAGATTATTGTTAACTAGTTTATGTGTATGTACTTTCTTCACTGGGTCAATCTTATCATAAATTGTATTGTGTGAGTCAATGTATCTGGGACCTCCATTATTGAATAAAAGTGGTTCATTATCAATATAATAACTTTGTTTTGACTGCTTCTCGATGTTACCAATTGCCTTGGTGGGGCTAACTTTAGAATACATTGACATTGAAGTTGTTATTGCACCGTCCGGAGTGGTTGAATTCATGGTCACTAATTGTGGTGTATCTTTGCTGAGTTCGTTTACAAGGTTAGCAGACTTCAGTGCTTCATTCTGGTCCATAACTGTATTTTGTGTTGCATTATTGTTTCCATTACTTTTAGCCTGAGTTTCTCGATCTATCACGTTCTGTATGATCAAATCCAGACCAGGGACATCAAATAAACGATGCTGAATTAAAGGTCTTTCAACACCATCATGCCTCTCTGGAGTAATTTGTATGTGATGCTTGGAATGCGTTTTCGTGCTTTCAACATTGTTTGTAAGCTCGTTGGTGCCTATATTGGCTAAAGATTGTTTAAAATGCATTTCCTTGCTTTCTGCGTTGTTTATAAGTTCATTAGTGGCGATATTTGATAAAGGTTGCGTTGTAAGTTTCGTGCTTTCTATATTGTTTCCAAGTTCGTTGGTGCCTTTGTTTAATAAAGGTTGTGTTGTTGGTTGTGAATGTGTTTCCTTGCTTTCTACGCTGTTTGCAAGCTCATTGGTGCCTATGTTTAATAATGCCTGTCTGTCTGCTAGCATATTGGCTGTTGACTTGTGTAATTTCCCGTTGGAATATAACTCGTGCAAGGTTGGCATTTCAATTTGTTTTCTACGAGTGAACTCTGCGGATCGCTCTGAGATCGTATTTGCTGAAGTCTTTATTTGTGTGATGAGAGACATATTTGTATTTGTCACAGGTGAATTTTGGCTTTCCGTTGCCTTGGGCAGATATCTGTTCACAACGAGTCCACGTGTTTCTGGTTGTCTGTTGTCATGTCTTTCATTCATCAATTGCTTTGCTCCGAATGGGTTGATATGTGGATATCTGTCGTTATTGTTTGAACTAAAGTGTGATTTAGGGCCTTCTGTCAACAAAGGTTTTTCCTGGGTGTCGCCGTTTAAAAACTGGTTTTCAACAAATGTGCTTGCAGATTTATGTGCAAATTGTTTGCTCGGTTTTTTATTCTGAACGGCATTGTTTGTGAACGCTACATCTGGGGGTAATGGTGATCGGTATAGTGCGAAATCCAATAATGATTTAAAGACAGGTTTTGGGGGAACATGGGTGTTCTTGATTTTAGTATCAACCTTACTGGTCTTTGCCACTTCCGCTGTATGTGGCTTTTCTGTTGCGAGATGAACAGCTATAGGAACACCGAAGCCACTTAATTCTTTAAGTGTTGGTTCCCTTTGAAAAACATTCGTATTGTGTGCATCCCGTCCTTCCTTCTTGCCTGTTTGTTTATTGGATATGTTGACATCGTTTGATACACGAGCTGGTCGAGGAACGTGTGACGTATTAGTTTGTGACGTTTTAGTGTGTGACGTATTAGTTTGTGACGTAGTAGGTCTGTCCCATTTACGTTTCATGGGATTTTTTGTATCTGGAGGTAATTGCGATTGAAACAGAACGTAATCTAAAAATGAATTTAGAATAGGTCCAGGCGTCGTCGTCGTCGTCGTCGTCGTCGTTGTAGTCGTCATTGTCGTCGTGGTTATTTGTTCAGGTTGTGCAATAGTTGCAGTTTTTTCTTGAATTGAACTACTCAACCCGGCTTTGTTCTTACTAGTTGAGGTTACATTTTTGCCTGAAAACAATGTTTTCATTGTTACATTATATGCATCTACAGACCTTACAGAAGTCAGCTCCGATTTCAACAAGTGCTGAGGTTCACTACGGCTAGTCTTATAAGTAAAATGATTCACTTTAAATTGCTCTGTGTTCGGGGTCACTGGTTCAATATAAACAGTTTCGTTAATAACATAATTCACTTTAGAGTTCTCTGTCGACTGTTTTACTGGTTCACTGTTAGTAGCCTCACGAGGTAGAGATGTCATTTTCGATTGCTTTGTTGTCGAAGTAACTCGCTCATTATTATTAGCCACTGTTGTGAGTAGATTCGCTTTAGATGCATCTGCAGCCAGGTTTACTAGTTCTTTATTGCCAGTTACCGCTGTGAATCGATTTGGTCTAGATGTATCTGTAGCAAGGTGTACTTGCTCTGTATTGGTAGTATCGTTAGAAAAAACATTACTATACGATTGTTCCACCATCTGTTTAGCTGACTTGTTTTGAACATCTTCTTCATTAAGATGTGTCCCCTTGAATTCTCCTATTAACTGTGTGCTGGTTGGTTCATTGTTGACAGTCTCGTTCATATCAGAGTGCAATTTAGATTGTCCTGTCGTCAGAGTTCCTGGATCAGAATTAACAACTTCGATTTTAAGATTATTTACCTTAGCTCGCTCTGTCATCAGTTTTGCTGGTTCAATATTGACAACCTCGTGTTTAAGGTTATTTACTTTCGTCAATACAGCTGGTTCAATAATGTCACCCTCTGTGGTAGTATGTCTCTCTTTAAATTCTCTTGCTAGCTGTGTGTTTACTTGTCCGCTGTAAACAGCCTCTTGGGAAGGATTGCTTGTGTTAGATGTACCTTCCATCAATGTTACTGGTTCGATATTTAACATTTCATGAGAAAGCAAATTGACTTTAGATTCTCCAGTAATCTGCTTGCTAACTGGTTTACTGTATACAGCTTCTTTAAGAAGCTCATTTGATCTCGATGTTTCTGCCGTCAGTATTACTGATCCGATATTGACAACTTCGTGAGGAAAACTGTTTGATTTAGATTCTCCAGCAATCAATGGTTTTATATGTTCACTGCTGGTAATTGCTTGAGTAAGATTTGTCGCTATGGATTCCTCTGGTGTCGCTATACTGACTGATCCATTGATCACAATTGCATTCCCTGAAACTCGAACAGTATTTGTCTCTGACTGATTTGTGTAGATTGATTCATTACCAAATGAACCATTTACATTAAATTGTGACGCGTTTCCTGACGATGGGATGTTATGTTTAGTTTCTGCTTTGATGATTTCGGTACTTTGTGGTTCTACCACAGTTTTGGCGATGTGAGTGTCAATATTTACCGGTATATCCCATAGCGACATTATGTCTACATGTTGTTCGTTCTGATGTATCGACGTTATTCCGCCGACAGAATCTTTATCACTAACGATGCTGTCAGACTGTGTAACTGTGTTTGTCTGTGAAGGAGATGTAACGACAGGTGAACTACCAATGACATCGCTTCCAGACTGTTGTTGTATCGTAGTATTATCTGATATACCTTCAACTATTCTGCTACTTAAAATGTCGACAGATGTTGCGTTGCTTTGTGAACTGTTGAGAGCAGTCATGACATCAGGTTCGTTCGTAACTGATATCCGCGATGTATCTTCGTTGCTTAGTGCATTATTAAAGTACTCGTAGCCTACATCTTCTGACTTTTGTTGTGTACCTTCGATATTAGTAACATTATCGTTGTCATGAATAACTCGCTGTTGGAATGTTGTTTTCGTGACACGTGGTTCGTTCACTAACTCATTTTGAGGAACTGCTGTAACTGTTGACGTAATATTGTTGGTATACGTTCTACCCAAAAACTTGATCCCAGGTTCTGAGGGTTGATAGGATTGACTATCATTGACTTGTGACCTATTTGCAGCCTGTTGTTCAAGACTTAAAGTACCCGTTCCTCCATGTTGTGGTGTAATCAAAGGGCTGGCTACTGTGCCGGTTGCTGTTTTAATTCCTTGAACTTTTTCAGACAGTTTTTGTTTCATCATTTCACCAGCTTTTGCACTTTCCCCGGGAGTCTTTGTTGCTATAGTGTTATGTAATGGCTTAGTGTCAACGTTTGTGGTATTGACTGTATTTCCGCCATGAAGATTCTGTATGGTCGTCTGTTGTGACGTTATGGTGTTAACATGCACATGTCTTACTATATGTGTACTATACTGACCAGTCTCTGTAGTGTCCGGTGACGTTACAGTATCAACAGTGTCGTTTATACCGGCATAATAATGAGGATTCAAAATAGCATTTGCATCTGAAGAAGATAGAAGGTTTTCTGATATGTTTTGGCTTTGGATTGAAGTTGTTTGTGACGACAAATTGCCAATATTTACAATATGTTCATCTCTTGAACTCAGAATATCCGATACTGAAGTATTCTTAGACGTTACAGTACCAACAAATTCAGTTGTGTTTATATCGCTGTTATGAAGATTTGCATTGGTAGATGATGGTAGTTGTAAACTTACACCTGCAACTGAAGAAGATGGAATGTTGCTCGACAAATCTGAATGCGTTACGGTAGTCATATTTGACGTCATGCTGCTAACATGCTGAGTGTGTTTACCTACATCTTTACCATGAATAACCGAGACTGCATTCTGCTGTGATGTTATGGTGTCTAAAGGTTGTTGTGACGTTATTGTATCAACAGGCTGTTGTGACGTCATTGTGTCAACAGGCTGTTGTGGCGTTATTGTGTCAACAAGCTGATGCGACGTTAATGCGTCACTAGGATGATGAGACGTCATGACGTCAACAGGCTGTTGTGGCGTTATGGTGTCAACAGGCTGTTGTGACGTTATGGTGTCAACAGGCTGTTGTGACGTTATTGTGTCAATATGCCGTTGTGGCGTTACGGCGTCAGCAGGCTGTTGCGACGTGTTGGCGTCAACAGGGTGCTGTGACGATATAGTGTCAACAAACTGCTGTGACGTCTTTGTATCAACAGTCTGTTGTGACGATATGGCGTCAAAAAGCTGCTGTGACGTTAATGTGTCACTCGGATGATGTGACGTTATGGCGTAAACGGGCTGCTGTGATGTTATGGTGTCAACAAGTTGTTGTAGCGTCATAGTGCCGACAGACTGCTGTGACGGTAGCATGTCGACAAGCTGCTTTAACGTTGTGGCGTCAACAAGCTGTTGTGATTTCATTGTGTCAACAGGCTGCTGTGATGTTATGGCGTCAACAGGGTGTTGTGACGTTATGGTGTCTACCTGTTGCTTTGACGTCATGGTGTCAACAGGCTGATTTGACGTCATAGCGTCAACATGGTGCTGTGACGTTATGGTGTCAACAGACTGTTGTGACGCCTTGGTATCAACAGGCTGTTGTGAAGTTATGGCGTCAACAGGGTCTTGTGACGTTATGGCGTCAACAAGCTGCTGTGACGTCATAGTGTCAACTTGCACAGGCCCGTTTACATCAGAAACAGATGGAGGGTTTACAGTTGCATCTGTAACTGAATAAGCTTGAAGGTTAAGCGATGGTGCGTCTGTATAAGTATCTGACTTTGTATCGCTTGGAAGGTCAACAGTAGACATGTCACCGATTGAGGCATTTCCATATAGACGTTGTACTTCAGCTGCTAATTGGTTAATGAAAGAATCTGCCGAGTCAATATGTAGGCCTGGTTGGTCCGTAATGAGGCTACCCTGGCCATCAATGTTGTGTAAGGGCTGTGTAATCTCACTATCCACTGCAATGTTTCCATGTCCATCAATGTTGTGTAAGGGCTGTGTAAACTCACTGCCCACGGCAATGTTTCCATGTCCATCAATGTTGTGTAAGGACGGTGTAAAGTCACGGCCTATGGCAATGTTTCCATGTCCATCAATGTTGTGTAAGGACGGTGTAAACTCACGGTCCACGGCAATGTTTTCCTGTCCATCATTGTTGTGTAAGAGCTGTGTTTCGTCCTGTCTATCATTGACATGTAATGTATCACCACTATGAATATGTGTATCAGAGAAAGGTGCTGTGTTGAAATTTATATTTACAGGAGAACGAACATTGTCTGACGGGACGGCAGTAGGGGTGTCTGTATGTGCGTTACCTGTTAAATCAAACATAGACAAGTCAATATTAGAAGTATTCCACAGGATACTGAAATTGTGCACTGCATCTATCAACTGTCTAATGAATGGGTTTTCAGCTGTGTCATTAGAATTTTGGGTTGAACTTGACAATAAATTAAGAACAGTTGTCACATCGATTTTTACTTCCTCGGGTTTTGTAGACCTTGTCGCTGCAGACATATCCATTTGGTCCGATTTTAACCGATTGTTGACCTGTGTCGTACTTGATTGTCTACCGACGGGCGTATTTGAACTCCGATGTTCTAATGCTAGTGTACTCATAGTGTCGTAGTTTATGTTACTAACATGGTTTGCAGTACCCAAAGTCTGTCCATGTTCATGAGGATTTGAATGGTAGAGGGAGGTTGGATTATAGATTTCAGATTTCCCGTCTGTCTCAGGGATTAACATACTCCAGGACTTAACTTCCATTGGTGATTTGTCTAATACAGAAAACTGTTGTTGAACAGAACTTGCGCGATGTTGCAAATTCAAAGGTTCGGTAAATGCAGTTTCCGCGACACTGCTCCCGTGTCCATCAGTGTGACGTTGGCCTGGAGATACATTAAGAACGTTTTGTTCACGACCAAACGTATGTTTATATTCGATTGGTTGGGTTGCTCTATTTAACTTATTATTGCGGAGTGAGTTCTGCTCTGACGTTGGGATGACATTCAGACTCGACATAGGCGATCCTGACGTTGAGCCGTCAATCACATGAGGCGACAGATGTGTATTATAATGTTCAGCAGATCTGTCTGTTGCGTCGGTCACCCTATCTGTTTGCGGCAGTGTTGATTTCCCAGTAAACTCAGTCATAAACATATGTTGTTCTGGACTTTTTGTCTGTAAACTGTGAGCTCCGTTTGGCGGCATATTGTTGCTAATTCCAGACGTATCGGTTACCTGTGTTGACGGTTTGTGAATGCCTCGTTTTTCACCCATGGGAGTAATCAGATCTGTGTTGCTTTGTAACGTAGCTTGTGCAGAGTTTACGGTCAAATATTCAGAGGACATATGCTGGCCAAGAATTGTTTCATGGGAGCCACCTGTGAGTGTCGACTGTGACCCTACATTTTGATTTGTTTTCAACAGTCCGCTGGTTTTTAACGCTGATGGTGTCTGTGAATTTTCCTTTAAAATCGGGTCAACGGGATGAATGTTTGTATCTTGTATCTTTCCTACGCTAGGAGATATCCCCAACATTTGGTGAGAAATTACCAAACTTGACGCCCCGCCTTTCCATACATGATCCTGTGGAGGAACTTGTTTCGCCATTCCCTGACTAGATGTCGACCCGGATACCGATTGCTGCTTTGGTGTTGCAGTATTAGTTTTGACTCCGTTGTTATGCGCAGGATCTGAACTTGTCACCAAGGGACCAGAAGACACAGCTGATTGTACGTTTGTGTTCGCTAGCGTATTTGTTGCATTCGTGTGAGTCTCAATAAGAGTAGCTATCTGTCTCAAAAGAGATTGGTCCGAAATAGAACTTAACAGAGCACTTAATACAACCTTATTAACCTTACGACTGTCAGCCGTCATTTGCTGTTTAGTTGCTGGAGCAGTGCTAGATACGTCCTTCTGCAAAGCAAGAGTTTGCGCATTCATTTGTGATATTGTCGATAGAGAAGGATCTTGATTCCTTGTACGAAAAGTAGTTTCACTGTTTCTAAGGGGGTCCAGAGTTTTATTCTGGTTATGTACAAGACTTGAAGTAGCTTTAGGTTCTAGCCTATTTGATACTTGTTTGTAGTGATTACTACTTTTATTCGAGGTGAGCACGTTAGTGTTTAGTTTAGATCTGGCTAATGCTTGGTTGTGGGATAGCGCTTTTCCTTGCGTTTTTATCTTCAAAAGGGGAAGAACACTGCCTGACTGTACTCCATGTACACTGTTTGGCTGTACTTCATGTACATTGTGTGGCTGTCCTGCATGTACACTGTGTGGCTGTCCTCCATGTACACTGCCTGGCTGTAATTCATGTACACTGTTTGGCTGTTCTACATGTACACTGTGTGGCTGTCCTACATGTACACTGTTTGGCTGTCCTACATGTACACTGTGTGACTGTCCTCCATGTACACTGCCTGACTGTACTTCATGTACACTGTTTGGCTGTTCTACATGTACACTGTGTGGCTGTCCTACATGTACACTGTTTGGCTGTACTCCATGTACACTGTGTGGCTGTCCTCCATGTACACTGTTTGGCTCTCCTACATGTACACTGTTTGGCTGTACTCCATGTACACTGTTTGGCTGTCCTCCATGTACACTGTTTGGCTGTACTCCATGTACACTGTGTGGCTGTCCTCCATGTACACTGTTTGGCTGTCCTCCATGTATACTGTGTGGCTGTACTTCATGTACACTGTTTGGCTGTACTTCTTGCTGTCCTCCATGTACACTGTGTGGTTGTACTTCATGTACACTGTTTAGCGGTACTCCATGTGCACTGTTTGGCTGTACTCCATGTACACTGTTTGGTTGCTCTGCACGTCCACTGTTTGGCTGGTCTGCACGCGCACTGTTTGGCTGTTCTGCACGTGCACTGTTGGGATGTTCTGAAGCTAACGTGCCTTTTGATTGCTTATCTTGTATCGTGAAAAGAGGGAAAGATAATCTGCGATTCCGTGAAAAAGGCAACCATGGCTTACGTGAAAAAGGCAACCCTGGATTCCGTGAAAAGTGTGAGGTTGGATTCTGAGAAATTTGTGAGATTGGTTTCTTAGAAATTTGTAAGATTGGACCCCGGTGCCTCGAATTCCGAAAAGACTTAGAGAACCGTTTTACTCTGATTGGAGATTTAACGTCATGTGACTTTGTCAGGTCGTGGAATAGACTTGCTTCTAAAAAGTCTTGAGAGTTGATTACATCGTCATTGTTGTTTCGGACAACATGTATCGTATGTAGCTGTGGAAGTGCACGGGGTAAATTTGAATGGAACACTGCACTTTTTTCAGCTGATAGGCTGTATGTTCCTAAACTTCCCTCATTGTAGTGTTGACGTCGTTTGTGTTGTATGTATTGTGCGTCCAGACCTAAAAAATAAGATAAGATAATCAGAAGATAAAAATAGCAAAAAATCAAGAAGATCTAAGATCATCATAATAAAGGTTATTGACAAAAAAACACAATAATAGCTTATTCAATACGTCATCACCAGAATAAACTAACAATGTAAGACAGGCATTATACATGATTCCACTCATCCTGCAAACGGGAATGAAGGGACATGAATCTATAATTGACAACACCTCGATAAATCAAAGCTACTAAGAATATACGTTGAACTGTGGAAAAAAATCGAAAATTTGAAAACCAAAGACGATATTCTAGGCCGTAAGTCGATGGACATTGGCAAACAATAAGAAAACATTGGACGCACACATAAAAATGAACCACAAATACATTTATTAACTATAAATGGAAACATCACGAACTTCTACAAGGGAATCAGAAGATACATTTGGTAACAATAGTAAGAATCTATTCTCATAAAATGAACAAAGGAAAGGATTAGCATATACAGGTGATGGATGAAACATTTGTAGCAGGAAACACTAACCCATTCGCGAAAATTCTAGATATTAAATCCAAGGTCGCGATGTTTCTTATTTAGTGGGGTTTTTTTCTGGGTGCGTCCCACGTTTTCTTTATGTTTGCCCATGTCTTTTGACTTTTTTCAGATTACACAAAAGAAACACTAATAGACAGATGTATATACATATTGTATATCTGAACTATTAATTACTTTTTCTTGAATAACCATTTATTTGGTTCATACGTACGCGTAGCACGGAAAGACGTCATGTACGAGGTTCTCTCATTAGAGTGACGTCATGGACGAGGTCCTCTCATGGAAATGACGTCATGGTCGAGGTTCTCTCATGGGA
>JAUMGZ010079897.1:0-18201 GCA_032359645.1 Pododesmus macrochisma | reverse complement strand
CAAAGGATAAAGTTCAGTAGGATATGAATATTTGGAATGGAGCGCAAAGCGTTCCATGATTCAAATATCCATACCCTACTGAACTTTATCCTTTGATAAAACCACAAGAAAGACAATTTCATACTTATATTTACTGTCCCAGCTTTATATTTTTCCGTATTATTTTTTTAAAAATCATACATTAGGATATACTCAAGGTGGTCAAATTGAACAGAATCGTTTGGTTTAGGTAGACTTTTGAAACAGCTGCCATGTGACGTTACTAATCCCCGCGAATTTACCCGTCAACAAGTAAACAAAAGAATTCCACTGAATATCTTTTATTCTTAATTTTTTCACATACAATATAATAATCAACATAATTCATATCATTTTTGTCAAAATAACAACATAACATATTATCAATAGTTTGCATATTAATGCATGTCTGTGCACTTTTTTAAACAAACATTACGCGGAAGAAGATCAAAACTACAGCGGTAACGTTGTATTACTGTGTACCGCTTCAATTTTCGTGTGCTCCACTGAACTTATTGAAAAATAAAGTTCTGTAGGTATCGGTAGAAATGCATAGGTTATACGATCAATTCACACAGACTGTAAATATTAAGGCATACATTGAATAGCATTGAAGTATATTTTGTGTACTAGTTCTGATTGATATTAAGACAAACTTTTCATTTATAAGAACATGTAATTATTGATGGTTGTACAAGGTCACTTAATGATTAACATATTATTTGATTGATTATGAAATGTTTTTCATATTATGACACAAATAATGCTCCTATATATGCCATTTGTTCTTCAGGTTATTTCAAACAGACTTCACAATCAAGTCTCCACTACTAGTAGCATATAGCTTCAAAAGAATTGACACTCCTAACTCTGATATATTTATGCAACTTGGAGTTGAATCTCTTGACGGTGGCAATAAAGGAGAATTCATTTTCAAGGGAGGTAAAACTGAAGGAGACATTGTTGATTTGGAGAAGATTGAAGATAGAGAATTTATCAGCACAAGTATTGATTCCTTGCAGACAAATTGTTCCTCTGTCAAGAAGGAAAATATTGCTTTATCAAATGAATGGACTACTAGGTATGTTTATTGTATTTACAAGAAATATAATCTACATTCTCATACAATGTTAACATGCCAAGACTAAAATAAAGGCAACCCTTTTTTTGGTACAAAAATTCTGTATGATTTTGATTTGAATATTATTTTTATTTTAGATAGAAAATGTACATGAACTATATTTTTCCAACCCCCCCACCTTTAATTTTTAAAAATCATGATAAATGTAATTTTTATAGTTGTGTATAGGTTTTCACATGGGACATGTTTTGATATGTTATAAGAACAATATACAGTATAATTATCTATATAAACTACCAAAAGGTACAACAGCTGTCATTGTATATGTAAAAAACTATGTCACACATTAAAGTCATTTATAAATCTCTTATGATTTATATAGTATTTTCATACTTTGGTCATTTTCATTTGAGTTGGAGGCATAATTGTCTATACATGTCTATACTTGTATATCATTTGAATGGCATGCATATAACCACCTCTCGAGCAAGCTGTATGTAATTTGATATACAACAACAAATGTCTTTAAAACAATAAATATACACTGAATTTTTATCATACAACTATACTGGTGGTTAGTCTATAAGATATAAAATGTTGTCCTTGAACTGTTTGTATCTGATCTTACAATTTGTTTCCACAGATATTTCTATGTCAAGCATAATGGGATTAGAATCAGATCTGTATCTGTAGGCCTGTTTGCCTCCCTTGGTGGACAAGAACAGTCTCAAGAGAAATGTTCAGTTTTACTGGGTCAAATACAAGTAAGTGCTTTAAACACCTCACTCTCATCAGATAATGTTGTCAATGTCGTCTTAAATTAATAAAATAAAACACAACTGAATATTTTAATACCATTATTGTACTTATGACAACTGATTAGATTTGATCTTCAAAGTTTAAAGAGTATATGAGTTGTCTCCTAGAATGTCATATCCAAAGTTTATGTTTCTGTATAAAGTGGGTGTTACATATTAAAAGGAACACATCATTGCTATCTTGGACACTTAATTGTACCTCTGGTATGATGTGACAGTGTTTGATGCTATAATGCTAGCAATATTCTGCTTTACTGCATTCGAACATCATTATCAATCATTACTTAGTAAAACATACATTTTATATGGTATTATCATGGAGACTTATTATTGAGAAAAAAACCTAATTGATGCATGTATTGTGTATGTATTTTTTCTGTAGATTTTACCAGAAGATTCCATTAGAACTGATGTTAAAGTTGATGAAATAAAGGTGCAAACATCAGTGATCCACAGAAAGGCTCATGTTGAGGCTGACATAACAACTGAAACCACGGTAACCATGTTGTCATGGAAATGTACTGATCCAGAGTCAGTGAAATACTTCAACATATACACAGGACAAGGAGACAGCTTTAAATTGTTGGGCCACTCCATGCACTGCTCTTACGAGATGATCACTAAAACAAAAGACATCAAAGAGGGCAGCAATAAAGAAGGCGGTGCTGAGCCAGACAATACAGAGTCTGATAGTAACATCACTGGGGAACAACTCATCACAGTTCAACCAGTACTTAAAACTGGGCTATGTATTCCTGTTGCATCTTGTAATGTCCAGAAATTACTTATACAGTAACATTATATCAATAAGATAATGTTATTGATTGAAAAGTTTGCTGTGATTGAAATAAATACAGGGTAACCAATCAGATGAAAAAAGAAAGAAAAATGTACATGCATATTACTCAGGAAATAATTATTTAAAATGAGTTTTAACTAATTTCTCCAGGGTTCACCAAGTTTCTTTTATAGTTTTTGTCTCACCGCGAGGAAGGAGCGAAAGCAAGACTATGATGTTACTTTTCCGTCTGCGTTAGCATTGGCGCCTACAATTATGTTAAGAAGTTGCATTTAGCTCTGTTTATCAGAAACTATAGGCACTACACCAACCAAATTTGGTACAGTTAGGTCATTGGGTGTGTTACTGAATGCAGGACAGAAATGAAAATTAAGAATGCTTGGGTCCCTTTTTGGGGTAAAAAGGGAGAATATTTGGTGTATATAAGAATTGGACATAACTTCTTTATTTTTTGTATGATTGACTTAAAATTTGACCCACACATTCCGTAAACAACGCACTTTAACATATATAACAGATTTTTGGCTCATTTAACCGTAATTTTTTTTTAAAAAATTTTTGTGTGTTTTTGTACTTTGTCATTTTCATCAACGTTAAGAAGTTGTGTTTAGCTCTGTGTTGTGTGCAGTATCTTGAAAAGTTTTAGTGCTAGACCAATCAAATTTTTAACATAGTTAGGCCATACAGTGTTGAATTGAGTGCAGGACAGAAATGAAGATTTAGAATGCTTGGGTCCATTTATTTTGGTAAAAAACATAATTTTTTGGTGGATTTTGAGGATTGGACATAACTTCTTTATTTTTGGTCTGATTGACTTCAAATTTTGCACACACATTCTATGAACAACGTACTTTGACAGATTTAACGTGCTTTTGTCTTATTTAAGCGTAAATTAATTTTTTAAAATTTTTATGTGTTTTTGTATTTTGTTATTTTGATTAACTTTAAGAAGTTGCGTTTAGCTCTGTGTTGTGTGCTGTATTTCGAAAAGTTAAGGTCCTAGACCAAATTTACTACATAGTTAGGCCATAGGGTGTAGAGTTGAATACAGGACATATATAACCACTCCTGTACTTCGCTATTATATTTTATCAATGCATTCATTATCATGACAAAATTTCAATCTTATTTTTTCTATATATATGTTACCTTGACAGATTACTTTTTTGAGTCTTGTCAAAATTAGCACGGGGGGGTATATTTACAGGGGTATATTTACAGGGTTGTACTATCACCTGAAATGTAACAGAGACATATAATTCTGTGTAGGGGAGCATAGGTATATTCACCTTTCATTTCAGATTATTTAATTAATTTTTTGTCTGATTTTGTGGATGTGTGCATTGAAAGTCAAAGCTAACATATGATTCCATGGGATAAATTTAACTTAAAAACTCCAATGGAAATTAAAATTTCATTTTTTTGTGGGGGAAATGCATGCATTAACGGTCAAAGCGGGCACGGCGAGACATTTCATTTCATGAAATTCTTGATAGAGAATAACACTTAGTGTAAATATGTTACTACAATACTGTCATACTAAAGTATGAAGCCATATGACTTCATTTTACTATGGTACCAACTTTTGATAAGGCTATAGTATCTCACTTACTTCATGAAATATGTGTTTGAAACTAGTTTTAATTGGTTCCTTTAACCTACCTGTTGGTAAATTGTTATGTTAAATGTATTGGATTTGGGTTAGTTATTTTACAATTATTTTTCTTATTTCATGAGATCACAGCCCAAGATGAACTCCATTCTTTTAAGCTTCAAAGTCCTTATGTCAGTCAATTTTAAAATCAACAAATGTTTTATTATGTGAGGTATTTATGTTCAAAAGGCTAGGAATTAAATTTTTTAAAAGTAGTTAAACTTTGAGAGTAGCTAACTGGTAGTTGTTAAGAACATTTTATCATCAATAAACTAATTGCTGACAGTTTTATAATTCATAAACTTATTACTGGCAGGGAGTTTCACTATTCATAAACTTATTGCTGGCAATGAGTTTAGCTATTCATAACTAATTTCTGACATAGTCTCACCTTTCATGCAACAATTTTAAAGCTCAAAAGATATTCTTAGTTCTGTCTTCTATGTGTAATTCATTGACTATGCAAGTTCATGACAAATACTGTGCAAAGTTTTTCATTGAATGTGTGAACTTGGGATCCCCAATCTAGTTTTGATATTTATAGTATACATATGAGACTCTTTATGTTAACTGATATTAATATTTTAGATTGTAAAATGTATATTTTCAGATACATTCCATATTATTATGTTATTGTTTATATATATATCTTTTCTATTCTTGTATGAGGGACATAGCTGAATATAACTACAATGATGATCAGATATGTTAAAGCAATCTTTTGATTATGAAAAAGCAATGCAATCAGTTAAAAACATAGAAGTTATATATTAAATACTCATTTTGATATACTTATTATATAAACATTGAGCATCATGCCATAGACAGATATATATATTATGTTCAGAATTTATTGTAATGTTACATACATTGTACCTTAATAGTATGTCATGTAGTACCTAGGATGTCTATATATGGCAAGTTTTAATATGAGTGTAAGAGGCTAATGAAGTACAAACAGGTGACTGACAATCAGAGCGTTTTTATCTCAGATTTACATATTTTACAGAACTGTGCAATTTTTTTTCATATATAATTTTGAAGTATTTATATATATATCTAATGAAATTTGATACATCATAATACGCACAACAAATAATATTTCATTAAATTTACAAGCCACAATTAATTGGTTATGTTATTTTTACCCAATCAATTTGTACCTGAATATGAAATGGTATATATCACATTTCTAAGATGACTTGAAATTAAGTATTTCTCCATCTTGAAAATTGAGTTGTTGCTTATTCTCAAACATGGTACATTCGTATATTGATCTGTAATGATGCAAAATGTCTACTTCTCCACATTGTCTACAAATTACTTAACTAATCAACTATGTAATTACATATTATCTCCTCACCTGTTTGCTTATCAACAGTGATGTCTACTTAATTGTTGTTACAAAACATCTGCATCTTAATTGTAGTACAAAACCTCTACATCTAATTGTGGTACAAAACCTCTGCATCTTAATTGTTGTACAAACCATCTGCATCTTAATTGTTGTTACAAGAGATCTGCATCTTAAGTGCGGTACAAAACATCTGCATCTTAATTGTGGTACAAAACATTTGTGTCTCAACTGTGGTACATAATGGTAATGTAAGTCACAGCTACTTAAAAATTGTAACCAAACATGAAGTTTAATCTTTGTGAAACACACAACACCTTAGAAATGGAAGAAAACCTGAAATCTAACCAAAATTAATGAAGTGGAAAACATAGGTCCCTGTTACCTACTTTTTATATCAAAATGTTGTATTCCTCACGGCCTGACCACGCATTTAGTTTCATGTCTGTGGAACTATAGTTTCTTGATTTACCATGTACATTTAGTATTACATCTAAAAGCATGAACAGAAGTGAGTAGACTTTGAAATAGAAATTGTTTCTCAAAATATGTCCAAAACCTACTTTTGATTTTGTGAATAGTGCTCTCCAAGTAGTAATCAGAAGTGGCGTTTCAAGAATGCAGGACTTACTTTCTTAATAAATGAATTTTGTAAAAAAAAGTCTAATCAAAAGTGTAGTCAAACTTTTGTTAGTGAAATGGAAAAATATAGATCCCTTTAGGTCAAAGGGACCTTCTGGTTGCAACAACACATGAGGTTTCAAGTCTGAGGGACTTAAAATACCTGTTAAACCTGTAGACTTCTCAACAGTACTACAAAATATCTACTTCTAAATGTTTGTTCAAAGTGTTTACTCTTCAACAGTGATGCAAAAAGTGGGGACCAAGTCCAAACATTTATACAAATCAATATTTCTTTCTTCTAAGTTTTGTTTCATTTCATTGGGGTTTAACGTCCCTTTAACTCATGTTTAGGTCATATTGAGACGGTGTCTGCTTTTGACAGTGCGCACTGATGGCGACTTTATAGTGCTGTCTCACTGAAATATCACGCCACAGACACATTGACATGATACTTTACTCGGTCACATTATCCTACCTGACACCGAGCCAACCAGTTCTCCACCTACCAAGTAATGCCGGGGGCTTAGCAGGGAGCGAGGATATTGCCTTATTTTAAATCTTCAACTAAACAATACTTTTATCTCGTGTAGGAAGATATGCAATAGTAATAGATGCTATAAAACAATTTAATTGTACACTTTCTCGTTTTAGTGTAGTCACACTCTATTTTAAGTGATGAATCAACAGATAATAAAAAAATGAAAACAAATTACGACAAAACACATATTCAATCTTAAAAGAAATAACAATTTGTGAACAATTGATAGTTTAAAAATAAACGTCAGCTTATTCATTGGGTGAATAGAAGTAAGCCATTATATAATGTTATTTTTTTTACATTTTTATACGGCATCTATGAAAATAAATCAAAAATCTAAGATAAAAAAAACTCCTCAAATCAAACATGAGAAATGTGAGTCAAGTTCTAAATTTGTGACAGATGAAACAAGCACAATGCCCTTTCAGTGCACGTAGTTTCATTCCGGTTCAAGCATTTCACTAAACTCTTATTTGTGATTTTTGAAATATTTTTTTAGGTTTTACGTAATCTTTTAAAGGTGTGGCGCTTGTCTTTTTCAAGTTATAACTTAGCCAATATATTAACAGGATATATATTTGCATTATTTATTTGTTTTTAACCAATGACGATATAATTGGAGTGAAATGCTGAATACATTTTGCACATCTTTAGTACAGTAAGTAGTATAGAAAATTGCAGGATACATCAAGTCCGGCTTGATTGTCATTTGTGGTTAGCTTATTTCAGTATTTAAACACAAATTTTGAAATACTTAACGTTCTATTTTTTATCATCACAGGTGTGCTTAATTCCTTCAACTACGGTAATACATATCTTTATTCTATTTCAAATAAAATCTTTGAAATAAACGATTTTTTACCAACTATTCAATAGTAATCAATAATTATACAATATAAAGAATAATATTTCTCCTACAATATATAGGGTACATGTATATCACACAGGAGTTAAAGGCTGGTTTTATAAATCTAACCCACATGTTTTAAGATCTGAAAATTAACTACTAACTCGAGTTAGATAAAACCCAATAACCAATCGTAATTCATGGAGGGAACATTTTTTTATCTTCTTCAAAACCCACCTATAGATTTTGATAAATATTCATCACGACAATTGTCAGAGGGTAAACAGATCTGATGTAACTAACGACAACAACGACACGAAGCTAAACCACAAGAAACACACGAGGACAGAAAATGGAACACATGTACAGTGATTCACGATATGTGTCGGTATAACATGATGAAATTATCTCCCTTCTTACAGTGTCCAATCTACTGGCGTCTCACGTGTGCTAGGTTATACACATCATTCAAAGCCGTGATGGTATCATCATAAAAATTATGATAATTCATAATTTATTGCTTAACAAATTATACATACGATACATCAGGCGTGATAATTCAAAACAATAAAACAAAAGAAGTATAGTGCGTGCTAAAACATAAATGAAAAAATCAACTGAGTCAGACTTAAACTCAAGGTAAAATATGACCTTGAAGAACAGAATTGACGTTAAACACTTAACAATTGACTTTACGTTTAACCTTGTTTGTGTTTTGTGTGTATCATAGCTCAGTGCCACTAAAACTCGTTATTAGAAATGTCAGAGCCTTTCTTTCTGTGACAGGACCACCATTTGTTTATATTTCAACTTGTTTTTTATTGCATACACACGGAAGCAAGGGATTTAGGCACACGCTCTTAAAAAATTTGTAACCTTCTTCTTACTTCAAATATAATTTCTTTTTTGTTGACTCATTTGAATATTACTGGGTATGAGGAGGACTGATTGGCTCGGTGTCAGGATAATGTGACCGGGTGAAGAATTATGTCAATGTGTCTGCGGCGTGATATTTCAGTGAGACAGCACTATAAAGTCGCCTTCAGTGCACACTGTCACAAACAGTTATCGTCTTGATATGACCTAGACATGAGTTGAAGGGACTTTAAACCCCAATGAAACAAACTAAAACACCCAAATCGGTCACATAATGCTGATACTGAGCCTAACAGTCCTTGTGCTACAAAATAATAAAATTGTTAACTGAAAGGAAATTATACAATTTTCAATGCAGCCACCTACGGTTGTGGTGACACTAAAACCTACGATACACATATGGTCATTTAGACTACCGCACTATCGAACAGGCCACATAGCCATATTTAAACTATATAAATAAAAATTATACATAATCATTACGTAGCAACATTTGGCATCACACAGACAAGACAATAAGTAAGATTTCACCACAGATTTTGTGTATTATCTATCATCAATTCAAATACTTCGTTTTCTGATAATTCTCGTTTAATATGAAATGTGTCATTCTCGTATTATTATATATCATATTTCCTCCTCCACTTCGCCAACGCGTAATGCAATCTTTTATAAATCTTTTGTTAAATTGTAATTTTTGGTAGGAGTAATTTTTTTCTTTTGTTTGAAAGTCACGTTTTTACGATTCTAGTTTTTAGTAAGAAACACCCTTTTGAAAAAATTCTATAATCGTACTGTTGAAGCTTTATTGTGTTTCTGATGACTTAAGACTCCCTGACTTGTGTACCATGGTGCACGTTCACTTAACCACGCGTCACATGGTGTTTAATTATGCAAGGATTACAATGATATCATAACTCTAATTACACAGTCAAATTGTGTAACGTGAACCTTATACTACTTAGTGTATATACACAAATGTCTAATTAAATCATTAAATTATAATGTTTATAAAACTTGACGCAAGTTGCAGGATTAAACGTAAGTAAGGGATCGTCTGCTGAAGTCCATCCCAATTTTGATCATCAAGCCACGTACTATCACATCATTATGTGAATTTTCGAGAAAGATAGCAGTAAAAACAACATGAAAAAGAAAGAAATAGAAATTGAAAGAGAGAAATTAAAATATAGAGTTTATTTGTTTGTTTATTGAGGTAAAGCGTCCCTTTACCTCATGTATAGGTCATATCGAGACGGTGTCTGCTTGTGGCAGTGCGCACTTATGGCGACTCTGTAGCGCTGTCTCACTGAAATATCACACCACAGGTCTAGACATATTGACATGATACTTCACTTGGTCACATTATACTGTCACCGAGCCAGCCAGTCCCAGTAATGCTAGGCGCTTAGCAGGGAGCGAGAAGATTACCTATTTAAATAGACAGGGCGAGAAAGACGGAGGTATGGGAGTGAGAGTGTGCTTTATTGGGGTTTAACGTGCCTTCAACTCATGTTTAAGTAATATCGAAACAGCATCTGTTTATGATAGTGAGTTTTGATGATAATGTATAGTGCTGTCTCACCGAAATATCACGCCGCAGACACATTTACATGATACTTTTATCTGTAAAAGTTATCCTGACAACGAACTTACCAGTCCGTCCCCACCCAGAAATGCCGAGTGATTAACAGGGAGCGGGAAGATTACCTAATTTAAACTTCGTAGGTTTGACGCGGCCGGGGACCGAAACCGCGACCTACCGGAACACGAAGCGTAAGCTCTATCACTGAGCTACCAAGCCGAAAAACAGAGTAAGAGAGAAATATTGACGGAAAGAGCAAGAAAAAGAATAAAGAGAAGAAATAGAGAGAGAGAGAGAGAGAGAGAGAGAGAGAGAGAGAGCATTTTAATTGAATGATTACTATGTAATGTTGAAACACGCTATGTTCTTGCTATATTTCGTTCTCATGTGCATTAACCAATCATGTTTTGACGAGACATATTGACTTTTATTTGCTTTATCGGATACATATCAATTCTTGCTAAAACGTTTGACCTTCGTCCGTAAAGGGTACATGTATCACAAACATGTCCTCTGTTTCTTAAGGAAAAAATATACTGCAAAACAATTTCAAGCTCAAAGTACATAACACCTGGGTAATGTACTTTACAGAGTTACTATAGATATCAAATGAATGTTTTACGTTTATGACATGGTACCAATGACGGTCGGTCGATCAAAGACTATCAGATCCGTCTTAAACAAAGAGACGCTTTTCTGCGAGCATGTTCGGCGTAAACAAAGTCACTAGCTTAACTATCAAACCATCAGCGTTCAGGACGAAGTTCAATTACACTTTAACGATGAAGTAATTAGAGAACCGGTAGTTTAATATACCATGAACCTTTTAACTCGCGAGAAACCATGACCTCAGAAAACATGCCACTCTATGTCGCTATTATGAAAAGGTGTTTACGCATATCATGGGACGACAATGACTGTTATATAAATGATAAAGGAACCTTCATTTAATTCTATCAATGTTTCAATATTTATCCTTCGTTTGCTAGAAGTTCTTTTTTATCAGAGACCTTGCTAATTTAACGATGACATGCATTTTCTCAGACTTGTCTTCAACACATATCCTTCCGCGACACCTGATTTCATTCAATATTTTTTTCCAATGTTAATTTCCCTTTCGTCGAAATATCTTTTGTTTGCTGTGAGATTATCAAAGCGTTTTGTTCATTTAGACGTCTTTTGTGCAGATTTCCCGCGTTTTCTTTATCAGTTAATTTAATAATCAGTTTATGGGAATAAAGTTATTGTATTGTATTTTATTATATTGTATAGTTAGTCATAAAAGTTAATTTGAGTTTACGATTAAGACAAACAGAAAAAGTAGCTATAGTAGCTATAACATATAAAGTAAGTCTTATTTCATGGTCATTGGATTTGTTTTGTAGGGAATTTCAAAACAATGGCTGTGGGCACTCCGCAAGCTCTCTGTTCAAAAACATCAAGAAGTTGAGCATTTTGGGGAGTCTGCGAATATTGCACCTCATTTAAAAAAATATATAATTAATTGGGTATTGTTACCATATTTCTACATTCTGGCTAACCAAACGGATTTATTCTAAAATTACCAACGATCAGGTTTTTCTTGATACTGGATAAATTATGTTTTTATCATTCGCGACCCATGTGTAAGCACAAAACACAACGAATGCTTCTTTTGTGATATTTCGATATAAAGACACATACAATGTATTTACTACATATCTAACATTCCTAGCCGTTCTGTAGTAACACATGTCTGGAATGTTTCTTTCATTTCATATCTAGAATACACAAGATAACATCGTGTACATTTGTTTGTATTTAAACTCCTTTGTTTACACTTAACAGATTTATACAAATAGTTCAGACATTCTCATCCAGATAAATATATCAAAAATGAATTAAAGAAATCTTGAGTTTACACATAAACAATAGTCGAACTAGACCAACATCCTTTTTGATTCCGTCATCGCAGTATAATAAAAATAACTAACATTTTAATTGAAAGACGTATTGCGATTTGGTTTCAACAGGAATTTATAATACATGCACTATAGTTAATACTGGAAATTTCTGATGTCCAAATTCCCACTTGGAAATATAGATAACATTCAAATTTTTACGTCTTAATCCGTCATTATGTGATTTGGATTAAGCTGGTGTAATAATTTTATATTTCAAAATTTAAATACAAAGAATAAAATATTTTCGTCGTAACTTCATTCTTGTTTAGGCTTTTTTCTAATGCGATGTTGTTGGTCACTCTTTGACATGTGTAGAGAATGTTAATCTTTTATTTCGAGTTTAGAGGTTTCAATGCTGACATTACGCTGATTGTTTAATATACAAATTAAAAGGGTATATGTTTTGACACTATTTACCATCCTTGCTCATTACTGTTTAATTTTGGATTTATTTTCAGTTTCAAGATTTTTGAAAATTTTAAGAACATACGTGATGCATGTGTTTATGTCAACCTCATGTCTTGTTATCAATGATAACAGTGATACCATGTGTACATTGATATACGTTTGTTTGTATGTCGCATACTTTGTTTACTGTTTACTGATAAGATAACATGAGCACATGCAGGTACAAAAAGGCAAAACTCAATGTATTGGTTTCTTCAAAATGTGTTTTAATCTTGCTTTAGTTTTTGTTTCATTTTTCACGTTCATCATAAATTCTTCTCCAAGTAGAACACAAAAGGCAAAAGGAAATTTATTGTCTTCTTCGAAAATTGTTTAAGCCTTTTTCAGCTTGATGCTTTACTTTTTGTTTCACTTTTTACCTTCACCACAAACGCTTATCCGAAGATGATCTATCCCCTATTCTATTCTGTTATCGAAATTTTCATTGATATTTGATCGACAAAGGTACGTACTATCGAACAAGTTTTCAGGAATATGTTAAAAGCACCGAAAATGCAAAGTAAGTGCACACATCATTTTATCGTTGAATTTCATCTTTAGTTTATAGATAAAATTGGTGCTCGCTATATTGAGATTTTGCTTGTTTGAGAATCTATAATTCAACAACGCTACCCGGCCACACAGTATGCAGGGCTTAACTATTATACATGAACTCTGAAATTAAAACCTGACAGTACAGCGCTCTTCTTTGAATGTTTTGATTGTTGTTTGGTTGTTTTTTTAAGTAACGAGATATGTGCGTATTAATTTAATTTGACACTTCATTGTCAACAATTTTTATATAAAAAAAAACACAATCTTCTCACGAGATCATGGTTATATATGTAAAATTCTGCTTAACGATATGTCAAACTTTGATTTTATCATTGTTTTTATTTACGATCGATTAACTGTGCTTTGTCAAAATATGGCATTAACAAACGGCACTTAAACCAAGGTGCCAAAAGTGCAATGTAACAGCCAAAATGTCGCAACGCTTCAAGGCCGGCAGTCACAGAAAAGGTCAATACTTACTATAAAGAATAATTCAATGACCATTAAAACAAAAAATGACCTCGCTACAAAATGTCAAAACAAATTTAAAGATAATACTAACGACAAAATCCATTATGCGAATGTCATATAGACTTTAATTTTGGCACACCAATATGGCGTCGATTGCCAGCCTACGTCATAACCAGGGCAAACTTGGAACACTGTTCCTATTAACATACGTAATAGTACGTAATTAGAAGTTTATTAGTAATAAGCTGTGACTATTGTTCTTATGTGGTGACCTTAAAGAGTCTAATAATCTATTTAAAGAACTTTAGTCAACTAGAGTTGCGATCAATGACCGTCAGATACGTGTATTTTACAAAGACATGACACCTTAAATTCAAATCAACAATATGTATTTTTTTGGCAATTATTATGATCACTTAAGGGTAAACTTTAGTTGTTCATAACTGAATTTTTTGGGTCAAACTACTGCACCCAAATGATCCTCCTAACCATTCCGGGTGTCAGGTACTTTTTCTTAGATATACTTTGATCGTGTGCAGTGCCATCAAGGACATCGCACGTGTGGTTTTAGCGGTGTCCATTTTAAGTTCATTATTTTGTAAAAGACAGTAATTGATATGTCTGATAATCAGTATATGTAAAACCAACCAATTTTGTGGTTTCATGGCATTTTAAGCATTTCTTATCTTTTATCTAAATTCTGCTATTTTTAAATTGTAAACGTATCAATTTCCAACCGCAAGTAAGCCACTGAAGGTGCACGAAGAGTACATTGGTTTGAGTTTTAAAGCAAATTTATCTTTGTCAACCTGTTGGCATATACGTGTGTGATGTAACCCATCGTCTTACATCTGTATATAATGCTTACTATCAACGATCGACTTTATAGTGCTGTCTCACTGAAATACCACGCCGCAGTCGCACTGACACAATACCCATTCCGTCACATTAATCTTACACCAAACCGACCAGTTTTTATACAATATAATGCAAATACTCTCCAGAAAAGATCACAATGCATATTACTTTCTGTGCTAACCGGAGGAATCGAACTCTGAACGACCTTATACTAATCGGACGAGCCTGTCCCTGAACCACAGCGACGTTTGGTACATGCATTAATGTCTACGCGTACTAACGAGACTAAGACAATTGTGTGTTTGTTTTATTGGGGTTTTACGTCCCTTTCAACCCATGATAACATGATTAGGTTATATCGAGACGGTGTCTACTTGTGACAGCGCGCACTTATGGCGCCTTTATAGTACTGTCTCACTGAAATATCACGCCGCAGGGAGCGAGAAGAGTGCCCATTAACGTCTGGGGATATGGCGCCACCAAGATTCGAACCCGCGACCGTGGACTCTCTTCACCGGTGACAAAGACAAACTTTCATAGTATAATACATAACAAGAGTTAAATAAGCACTTTTCTGATAAAAATATATAACTTAATTAATTTCATACTTCTAGAAGAAGAAGAAAGTTTGATTTTAAAACGAATTTACGTTCATAAGATCCCCACCACAACCAACACCAAAGAGCTTCAATAAATTATTTGAATTCTCTCTAACGACACGAGGGTCAATCCTCAGCTGTGTGTCGTGTGTGGTCAGTGGGACTAATGACCGTGAAATTGATCAGCAGTAATCGTTTAACGCATCAGTGAGCATTAATTGATGATTCCGCTTTGATCAAGTGTACCGCAGCATTAGACGTTATCGCTGTGGTTAATTTAGTGGTCAATTTTACGCGATAGTTTATAGCTCGTATTTAGATATTGATATAGCTGTGGTAGTATGTAAATTGGTTATTGATGCCCATTTGACACTTTACGTTTGACTTATATCTACACAAACAAACATCATAAATGTACTGGTAAGGAAAATGTTTACGGAAGAAAAACGAGCATTTAATGTTTAGATATAATAAATGCATTTTTTGTATGTAGCACATGTTGTAAGCACTTACTTAGTTGTATACATATATAGTTGTATGTCTTTTCAAAATATTTTCTTTGTTTTTTCTTTGTATTTGTTTTATTTAGGTTTAACGTCTTTTAAGCCCATGTCTAAGGTATATCGAGACGGTGCCTACTTGTGACAGTGTACAATGATTACGACTATATAGTGCTGTCCCACTGACATATCACGTCACAGACACATTGGCATGATTCTTTTTTCGATGACATTAGCCTGATACCGAACCAACCAGCCCCTCTCGTACACAGCAATGCCGAGCGCCTAGCAGAAAGCGAGAACAAAATGCCTAATATAGTGTGACGCGACTTCTTGCCAACGAAACGAACAGTCTTAAGACTTATTATTAAGTTACCACGGCAATTATAATGCATGGACGTAATCATTATCATAATTGAATGGGAATCCACTTATCATCGAATTTTTGTAAATCACAAATGAAAAGTAGATAAATCGAAAATAAGAAAGTATGCGCTTGTTTTTAATACATCGTTGATGATCTTTGTTTGTTTTGAATAGTTCATAAATATGTATTTTACTAAAGGGAACAGTCCTACTAAGTTTAAGGAACGTGACTCCATCATAACATATAGGCCTAATTTTTAAACCTTGCACTCTCATTAATTGTTCATCTTCCTATGCTATATCGTCATGTTTTTATCCTTTGGTCTTTTGTCACGATGTCGGGAAATACTCATGGAATTGAAGGTTAAGCCCTAATGAAACAGACAAATCACCGTGTCATTTTCAATATACGTAAGTGTGTGTTATCTACGAATCAACCATATATTTGCCGCCGTTGTCTGCTTTGTATACTGCTTGTCGTCGTCTGCTTTTCGTGTTTCCAGTTGCCAATTGTTTCAAGTTGCACACTATACTCATTTTTATCTAAATCTACAATGGATGTGAGCGCGTTTGATTGTTGAAATACTTCTGAAGGACTGTCTAAAGTAGGTCCGCATGAATTACAAGCCTTGCGGATTGCTGTGACATCATTTTAATTCTTTTTTAAACGGTGTTGAATTGTATGGTTTTCAATGTCTTTCGTTCCCATGACTCCACTTATTTTGTTTTGTCTAAACTGAAGTAAAACATTATTTTTCTCATCAATGGAAACGCAGCACTATACGGTTATTTGTTTAAATTGAGCAAATTGTGATGTCTTTTTACGCCCATTTCATTCCGATTATCAAACGTTCCATTTCATCATATTACAACCACGCTATTTTATCACCATAGTAACCAAAAAAGAAGATCCGTTATATGATAGAAATCAGTCGGAATCTCAACATATTGTGCAAGTCCCGATCATTTTCGTTCTTTACCAACCTTCTGAAAGGCTTGGCACATTGCCTCTAATAATAAGTGACAGACAACGCAAGTTAGAGTTACCCTAGTTATAAAGTATAGTCAACGTTATAACCCCGGGTATTTTATATGCAATGCACAGATTTGGAAACACTTGGCACTATTCGTTCGAATGGTTGAAACATTGCAGCAACGGTTATGGTTTTAAATGCACAGTACTTGATTGACATTCTATTCTTAGTAATAGTGACCTTGATCTTTGGCATTTTTGAAACAAACTGCATCTCTCCGATGGATGTCAATAGCAGGTAACGAATGTTACATTCCAATATGCAATCCGGATAACGGAAGACGGACAAACGAACCAAAAGACTGAAACGCTCCATAATATTGTAATATCAAATGTAGCACGACAACTCGAGGAATTTGCACAAGCCCAAAGGTGTCCTATGATATAAGTTCATGTGAATTGGACTTACACACTTTTTATTGAAAGCGAAAAGTCCATTTCGATTTGTTTCGAACAACAACATGAATATAAAACAGCTAACGAAAATAATTGTTATAAGATTTATTATAAAATATAATTAGTAAATATATGTTTTATCTCACCGAGCTTTCATTGCAGCTGATGCAAAAGTAAATTCGAGTATTTAAAATGCTTTTAAAATAATAAATGATATATGGCGATATTATTATGTTTTATGCAAGTCATGTTTGAGATGTAGACATGAAAGTCAAAATGATGTATGCAATTTTATTGAATAACATATATACAGTATACATCTAAATGTAATGAGAATGTACGAGGCGCATTGGTGGTCGCAAGCTTGTGGTCGTATGCAAACGATTTACTATTTTGTGGTCTTTCATGTCGTATGCAAACGATTTACTATTGGGTGGCCGTTCATGTCGCACGCAAACGATTTACCATTTTGTGGTCGTTCATGTCGTATGCAAACGATTTACCATTTTGTGGTCGTTCATGTCGCATGCAAAAGATTTACTATTGGGTGGCCGTTCATGTCGCACGCAAACGATTTACCATTTTGTGGTCGTTCATGTCGTATGCAAACGATTTACCATTTTGTGGTCGTTCATGTCGCATGCAAAAGATTTACTATTGGGTGGCCGTTCATGTCGCACGCAAACGATTTACCATTTTGTGGTCGTTCATGTCGTATGCAAACGATTTACCATTTTGTGGTCGTTCATGTCGCATGCAAAAGATTTACTATTGGGTGGCCGTTCATGTCGCACGCAAACGATTTACCATTTTGTGGTCGTTCATGTCGTATGCAAACG
>JAUMGZ010079896.1:0-31058 GCA_032359645.1 Pododesmus macrochisma | reverse complement strand
AGAAAAAGATTTTTAAAATTAACCTAATTTTACCCCTTTTTGTTCCTTATTGGGCCCCTATGGGGGCCATCCCCTATTTATTCTCAAACTTAAAGCAGCTTCCCATGGGGATGCTTCCTACCAAATTTGGCTGTAATTGGCCCAGCCATTCTTGAGAAGAAGTTGAAAATGTGAAAAATTTACGCACAGACAACGACAGACAAAAAAAGCCTTTGGCTCAGTTGACCTAAAAACAAAATTACCAATCTTATTTCAAAATTAATCTTATAAACAAAATTATAATGGTTTATTGCTATATAAAAGTTATAAAAATCATAGGCTTTATAAACTTTACTAGTTTTCTAAATATTTGATTCAGGAAAGCATTTACAGTAATTTTAATGCAATTTCAAGGTTTTGGACCACAAATTGTTTTCGACACATAAATATTCAACTAATCCATGTATATTTTACTAAGAATAATAGGGAGAAAAATCGGGACCAGACGATGACTTTGACACATCCCGTATATTCATGTAATCAGTATTCGACACAGACGTTCTCGACTGTACTCATGTTTTTCCTGTTAACAGGTACTAGTGATAGAGGCAGTTTCACTACTGCTGATACTAATGAGCTTCAAATAAGATCTTACTTTTTGTTTTTCTTCAATTTTTGGTCCTAAAGATACCAGTTCTTCCTGCATTGTTCCAACAGAGGAGTTGGCATCTGACAGTTTCTGCAGACCAACAAGTAGTCTATTTCTGTAAGATAATATCACATATAAAACTCAAATATTTGTCAATGTCTCTACACAGAAGTTGGGATTCCGACAGTTTAAAAACATGAATTCAAGGAACCCATAGAACCTACTTACTTCTATTTACATGCCAGATAATATTACCACTAACTTAAGGAGAAGGCATAGTTCATCTAATTAAAGCAGTAAAATGCAAAAAAAATGTAATTGTAACAAATTGAAGAAAAAAAGTTCTTCTGTGTCTTACTTGTTCTTCACAAATGCAGCTTTATTTTCATTCAGCAGTTTGGCATATAGTCTGATGAGCTCCATATAACTACTAGGTGTGGAGTAATAGTGTCGTCTGACTTCCTCCCAATACTTATCTGCCATCTTACCAATAGATTTGTGTATATCCACACATATTCTAGCAACTTTTTGTTTCAGTTCCTAAAATAAAATTTAAACAAGAGGATTAAATGGACCTATATGTAAATTTAACATTTGAAAACTTCTGAGCCTAGGGTCATGCCTTGAACAAACTTGGTTCTCCATGCCCTAAAGTAACTATAATACCAAAACATTAAGCTCTAGGCCTTCTAGTTTATTAGAAGAAGTTTTTTGAAGTTGTGTCAAATTTTCCCCTTTTTGCCCCCTTGTGGCCCAGCCCCTTCATTTCAACAAATCTGAATCCCCTCCCTCTTGGGATACTTCCAACCAAGTTTGGATAAAAATGATCCAGTGGTTTAGGAGAAGAAATAGAAAATGTTAAAAGTTAATGATGTCAGAAGACGGATGACGGACAGGATTTGTATGAGGAAAGTCCACCTTGGACCTTCGGTCCAGATGGAATAAAAATTGTTTTAAATTTAATGTACACAACTATGTTTAATCATACATGCATAGAATATGAGTGTATTATTTTATCTTGACAGACATAGTGAATATTGATGTTGCCTATAACATATCACCTCCAATGACCTCATAGGTAGAAATTTGAGTTATTTCATGAACCTATATCACTTTGGACTGTATTTATACAGTTTTGGTTATGTGTGATTTTACTTTCACTTTACAACACTATTATAGAGTAAACACTCACCTCTAAGTCATACCCTTCTCCAGCAATAAACTCTGAGTCAGAGAAGAACACCTCGGCCACACTCATCATAGCCTCATCATCCCACTCATCGTACCAGTCAATTGTACAGCAGTTAATAAGAGCAGGGTTCATCCTACACCTCTGTCGGAACTTGCCTCCTGCTGGACTCATGGTCAGTACAACATGGAGATTACGTTGTAAACGCGAGATGAAGAATTGATACACAGCCTCTCTAGTGTCGGGTATGTCTGCTTGTGCTGCAGCGTGCTTCAAATCCACAATGATACCATCACGTTCTTCATTGTCAAATAAGTCAGGAACTTCACCGGAATTCAAGATACAATTGATGTCCTCCAAGAAGGATTCCTAGAATTTGAAGAAAAAATTTCAAGCCGATATTTGTGAAATTAATTTTATTACCTTTTCAGTTCCTTAGTTAATTAAAAGTACAATTCAATAGAGAACAAATGGCAAAGCATATTTGCTAGTACTTCTTTAAGCATCAATAAATAACGGGAAATCCTGCAATAAACTCTTGTCTTGAAAAAATACCTTGACCTCCAAGCTGTGCACTTTTATACATAACTTCTTCAACACTAAAATTATATATTTATATGGTTTAAAATTATAAATGTTTTTTCATGTTTTTATGAAATAGAAGGTTTCTGTGCAATGCAGATTTTGCGGTCTATCTTAAGTGCTCTTAATTTATATATGACACTTCTATTTTCACAGCAGTGTTTAGTTTGCATTGTTTTAAATACCATATATATGAATACCTAGAGCTGTATAAAGAAACAGACTATTACCTTGACAATGTCAGAGTCTGTCAGTAAGAAGACAATTTTGTAATTTTTGACACCACAGCTCATGAAGACTTTCTTTAGATCATCTCTGAATTCCAGTGATCCATAGTTCTTATGTAGTGTCAGCTTGAAGAGCTTACATTGAGCAATGTGAGCAGCTAACTGTACTGTGGTTGCCTTCCCTGTGCCATCTAAACCAACCTACAACATTAACATGATAAGATTAAATATTAAGTAAATGACATACATAAAAGACACAAATGCACCATATAAAAACACAAGAAGGTATTGTAAGAAAGAATGTAAAAAAATAGCTGAAATTGTGCAAAAATGATAAAGTTATAAAAAAAGATGGGCCAAAATGTGTCAAAATTTCAATTTCAGATTGACACAAAAAAAAGAAGCAATATGTCTTCACATATCCTTCTAGTGAACTTAAAAGCAATACCATGTAGTTTTTCATTCTATGCAGTCAGTCTCGAAAAAATAATTTGTTAAAAGAAGGTTGCCTTAATAACCTACTTTTAGTTCAAAATGACCTTAACCTTTGAGACACAAGTATTTGGTCTGCATCCTCGTGTCAAGGGAAATATTGGACTGAAGTATGATGAAAATCCATTGAAAGAATATGGAGATATAACTGCAGATAAACAGACTAATGCATCATCATGGACACGCAGACAAAGTGGTTCCCCAAAATTTTTGGGGGAGCATAAAAAGCTTTGAACTCAAACAGTTGCACAATTCAAGTTGTAACCACACATGAACTTCATATTGGACGTACTAACTGGTGCAGTAGCTCAGGGGTAGAGTACACGCTTCCTGGTACCGTAGGCATAGGTTGATTCCTCAGCCGTTTAACTTTAGAAATTAAAATTAAGCAATCTTCTTTGCTGCATGCTAAGCACTCAGCATTTCTGGGTTTGAGAAGGGCTGTCAGGATTATGTGACTGAGTGAAGTATTATATCAATGTGTCTGAAATGTGATATTCAGTGAGACAGCACTATACAGTAACTGTAAGTGCACACTGTCACAAGCACACACCATCTCTGTATCACCTAAACATGACTTACAACCCAATAAAACAAACAATTCCATCAGACTGTATACCTATATGTCAGTCGGCAAACCTCGGTCAATTCCGTATCTCACATCATACCTCGGCTGTATTAGGTAAAGTTATATGCACGTACGCCTTACAATTCTCAGCTGGAAACAGACCCTTTCACTACGTATATAGAAACTAATGCAATACTTACATCATCAAACAATAATTCAAAGCATTTCTGTGTATGCATCATATGAAAAGCTAGGTTATTGATACCATCCAGATTTTTGTGAGGGCAAACATTTTGAAAGGGTAAACCAATTCCTAGTTGTGTCATACTCATACAGATTGCAAAGGGTATCAGGGGAGGTTACCAGTCTACAGGCATGGCCACTCATGTGATACAGCTGAGATTAGATGTAGTAACCAAGTGTACAGAATTGGCCAAGGTGCAACGAGTGACCTACATAAAAGTGTTCCTCAGAAAGGAAGGTAATGAGAAATGTTTTTGGTAATGGAGGATTTTTTTTACTAGGCTTATTCATCCCTGTTTCATACAATGGCTAATAATTAACATATTAACTCTGTTAAGCAAAACCTATACATACCAGGACCATGTGACCACCCGGTTGTCTGAACACTCTTGAAGCACGAGTAATATGCTCCACTGCACCTTTAAAGAACACCATCTGTGTTGCCTGCCAACAGTAAAACACAGTAATTGATAATAAAAGGTAAATCATATACATCCTATAGAAATTTTTTTTTCTTCTATTTTCATAAAAAATTGTTTACATATGTATTATATTAAAAACATTATGAGTGAAAAAGTGTAAAAATGTGAAGTGTTAAGAGATGTGCATGATCACAGTGTAGGGAATCCCTGGCTAGCTTTGTGTTTCTATGTAAGTATTAAACATGATTAGTATTCTTAAATTCATATATGCTAATAAATTTACACTTCATTGGTGACATCTAATTATATGTGGTAGTTTTATTATGTAAATGGCTTAGTGCAGTTTTCATAGTTATTTATATATCTTTTCTATGTGACATAATAATTCTTTAAATCAAGTGAAATAAATTTTAATACATTCAATCATTTCTGGGAATTTGACAGATACATAACAGTGTATAAAATGTATATTGTGGCTAAACATGTACTACAAAGCTTTATATCACAGAGGTTTCTGACATAGTGACAAACCATAAGTGAGTTACCAGTATGCTTTTTAAATATAATTTTTTTGGGGCAGATAATTTTTTGTTGTTGAAAAAGTGTAGTTTAACAAATTTGTGAAATTTTCACTTAATAATCAGAAAACTAATACACTTTACATTTACACTTAAATCTTGTTCAGTGTGTATTTTAAATATATATAGAGTTTAATACAGAGAAACTATTTGAAACTTAAACTACTATAAATATAAATAAAACAAGAGGCCCATGGGGCCTTAAGTCCATCTGGTTGAAATCTGCCCAGTAGTTTCAGAGGAGAAGTCATTCACAGACATACTGTCAAATTTACCCCTATTGGCCCGCCCACATGTCCCGGGGGGCAGAGTCAGGGACTTCATTTGTACAATCTTAAATCCCCTTCCCCTAAGGATGATTCCGGCCAAATTTGGTTGAAATCTGCCCAGTAGTCTCAGAGATGTCGTTTAAAGGCAACCGGTCAAATTTACCCCTTTTGGCCTTGCCCACCTATCCCTTGGGGGTAAGGGACTTCATTTGTATAATCTTGAATCCTCTACCCCTAAGGATGCTTCCTGCCAAATTTGGTTGAAATCTGCCCAATAGTCTTGGAGGAGATGTTTTTAAAGGCAAACTGTCAAATTTACCCCTTTTGGCCCCGCCAACCTGTCAGGGACTTCATTTGTACAATCTTAAATCCCCTTCCCCTAAGGATGCTTCCTGCTAAATTTGGTTGAAATCTGTCCAGTTATCTAAGAGGAGATGTTGTTTAAAGCAAAAGTTAACAACGGACGACAGACGGACGGGATTTGTATGAGAAAAGTCCACCTTGGAGATTTGGTCCAGATGGACTAAAAACCCCAGCAAAGCCTGAAACTGTTTGTAGTTTCAAATGAACCATCTAGTTGAAGAAACACTCAAGTCTAAGAAAGCTGATATATGAGGTATGATAATAATCAGATTACTCTATGTAATAATTTTAAAACAAGTAGGTATATCTTAAAGATATTTGTATTGATATCAACTGAATTATCCTAAATACAATGTTAAGAAAGGAGTGAATATCACTTCCTCTACCATCAGATGCTAAAGCATTCCACATTACTTCTCCAATTTGACACCATGATTGTTTATTCAAAACCTATGTTTTCATAATTCATAACCCAAAATCATATGTAAATTGTATCAGCATCATTCACAAAACAGAAATGTCCAATTCTTCAAGTTAAAATAGATAACTATTCACTTCTATGGAACAACTTAAAAATGAAAAAGATGCAAAATGAAAAAAAAATCTATTTTACAACCAAATTATTGATATTTAATTAAAAGCCACACTTAATTGTAACAAAAGAACATGTACTATCACATGTCAAAACTGAAAGAATTCTAAAAAAATTAAAACCATTAATCTCAAAAAGCCAACTACATTAATTCTGTAAAAAGACTAGAAGTTTTCTCACCAAAAACAATCTAACACCAAATATATTATGTGACTGTTGGAGACAAAAACGACATACAATTGTTGGTATTTAACAAGTTAAAGGCATGCTAAAATAAAGTCGTAAGTTAATAAATCACTGTAAAATCTGTATTTCAAAGCATTATTAAATTTAACTAGAAAAATAACCCAATTTTTTAATAACAGCTATCAAATTTTGAGTGAATTACTTTTTTAGAGTCAGAGATTAAATAACCAGTCATGTGCTATTTTGAACGTGGAAACAAGACTTTTCAAATTCACTGCAGAATTAAATTTAGATATCCTTTGAAATACAAATTATCTACAGTGCAAAACAGAACACGCAAATATTGATGTCAAATACAACACATAACAAACATGCATTATAACAATATTCCAATATGAGAAGAAAATAATGACAATTTGAACATGTCATCCACAGTTTATATATACCACAGTAGCTGTACTAATGTCAAATGACAGTAACGTGACAAATCCCTATAATAATAATAATAATAATAATAATAATTGTTGTTTCTCAGTTCAAAAATGCTTAGATTTAAATTAATTCTTTATATTTGAGAACTTTGTAGTCACTAGTAACTCATTTGTAACTTTCATGAGCTCAACATCCGTTTCTATGTAAAGATTTTCACAGGTGAATAGCAATAATAATAAAGTTGGAATAAGTATTCTCTATACAATACAGACAGTCTTGCTGAGCTCAGATTACATCTCAAAGCAACTCCTACAGCCAATTAGCTATGCTTCTCTTTATCGGCCTCGGTGGTGTAGTGGTTAGCACGCAGGTTTTCTAATCTCTCGAATACAAGAGGTTGGGGGTTCGCGACTCAGCTCGGACACTGCCAGGTTTTTAATTGAGCAATACATTTAACCAGAAGCTCATATCAAGATGGTTCGACGGATGGGGACTAAAAATGACATGTAAAAGAACTTGTTGTATAAGAGCCATAAGTGCTAATGCGATGACTGGTACAAGCAGAATTGCTTTCAAAAACCAGTAGCTGAATCATAACAAAGGTATAAAAATTGAAACAGAAGGGTTTTTTGATTAGCTGATAGCTTTTCATGTTTTAAGCAATTGAATTTTGAGAGATTCAGCAAGAAATGTATGTTTGCGCCATATTCATGCTACATTCACTATGTCACAATTACGAAGTGACATTATTTGATTGTTTATTTTCCACATCACATGATGTAAGATAGCAAAATCATGTGATGCAAGACAGAGATATCCTACATATGTGTTCTGCATGGAAAACTTACATATACAACAATGGGAGAAATATCTATCACAGTTAAAACTTACATCACCAGGAAGCATACCAGCAAGCTTTTAATAAACGAACATATCTTGTCAGACAATATTAACAAAGATACCAGATGCTTATTTTGATGCTTTAGGATGAAGTATTTATTCATCTCAAACATTGAACACCAATGCTTCTGTACATCACTTTTACAAACATGGCAAATGTTTTATAAATGTTATAAGCTTGAAGCATTAAGTATATAAAAGTAAGTATGTCAACCTTTATGATACCAGTACATGAACTTTCAAAAAAACATATCTATACAAACTGATGTTGAAACAAATATACCATGGTATTAGTGTAAAAAATCAGATCATTTCAACATATAAATAACATATAAAGCATCAATATAATTATGATGATTAACACAACCAACCATAATGTGTGATCACATAACCTACCCTAAAGTCACTCTCCCTCTTCACTGTTGTCTGCTGTTTAAAATTACACAATTTTATACTGGTGAAACATGATATTTCCAGAAAAGAACAGTCTCTTACAACAAACAGAAAAAAGAGTAAAAGAAGAAACAGAAAGAATATTGAATGACAGAATGAATGATAACTTAATGCATAAAAAGAAGAGAATGAAATGTTGTGATAAATATATAATGTATAGAGGTAAGCTAGTGCTTCTTTTCTCCATTGGCAAGCACCTATCATTTGTACTTGAGATAAGCAAATCTTAAGAAAAATCACATTTTATAATATCAATTTTTCATCTTAATTGTCTAGTGATTCTGTATGGTCACTTATACCTCCCACTTGTCTAGGCAAAATAAAATATTAAATAAAAACAATTTGATATGGTCACCTCTGACTACTAGGGACAATGGAACATTAAAATTATTCATAGTACATGTATATAGTCACTTGTTCTTCACTGGAGTTAAATATTTAGTAATACTTATTTATCAAGATAACAACTAGTTCTGTTAATCATATCAACATGCATCATGCTTTATTTAAACAATCATGCCACAGCACAATATCATGCTCAAGGGAGGTTAATCCAACACATTTTGTTCATATTAAATTCAGATATAAAATGAGGTTTAATTATTTGTAAATAAACTTTTAACTGCATGCATTGAAATAGAAATGTACCAGTTTCATAGCTGAAGATTCAATCTGAAAGATGAAATAGTTTATTACAGATTGTATTTGTTATTTCTAAAACAATATTAAACCAGGAACAAGTGAACTGAGAAATGAAAAATTGGTTGATGCTGTATGTTCATATCAGATACAATTGGTAAGAAAGTTGATGAATAGATGAAGATGAATACTGATACTGATAAAGTAACTCACAAATCAATATCATTTAAAGGCTTAACACAGGAAACAGAGTGGATATTGCATTTTACCTTGGTATTGCCATAATTCATTCTCATGTAGAATTCTTCCAACACTTGAGCAAGTTTTGTACGATTGGACATTGGACGATAAACACGAGCATGACCCTCTGCCTCAAAGAAGTCACCAAATAGAACCTGTTTTTGCATAAGTTGTTCTTTATCCCATTTCACCTAAAAAAACAAAAACATGAGTCTTCAAGTAAATATGTAAAAAACCTGGAAAGAGCATATTTGTTTTTTAACACTGTATCTTTCAATAAGTGTCATTATGTAAAGCTGGGTACATGTAAACAAGAAACAAAATAAATAAGAAGCCCATCAGGCCTTGACATCAACTGGCTGCAACAGCACTTAAATAACATTTGGTATTAGACCCCTTATTTTTTGAACTTGTTTACGCCAGGGTCAAACCCTTGTACTATCCCATTTATCCAGGCCCAAGGTTAAAACATGTGCAAGCATTAAGATATTATAAAAAAAAATCCAATTTTGGCTCCCCTCCTGGCACTTTTTGTAGGTCAATACCTATAGTTTCAACAAACCATGATTCCCCTTTCCCCAAGTTGTTTATGTTTAATTGGGGTTTAACTTCAACTCGTGTCTACTGTAGGTCATATCAAGACAATGTCAGCATGTGAAAATCCACCTTGCATCTTTTGTTGTCTGGATGGACTCAAAAGTGAGAGGTGTGAATTAAACTAGTGTTATATGATCTAGGCATATGCATATGAATACATAGTAATGTGGGGTATGCTTCCAACGTTAAAATAATTGTCTGTTTATTTTGAAAGTTTACACTTATATCATATTTTTAATTGGTTCAAAAGTACTAAACCTGGCACATATATTCAGGAACAATGATAATGAGTAATATATGAACAAAATCAGCACTGAAGAAAACACTATTTGTTGTTATCATTCTTTGTTCTATAATTTACTGTACCTTAAAGTAATCATGTAGATTGTCAGATAAAAATGAGAAGAAATACTCCCGATCTTCTTGACAAATAAGTCTATCATGGAAAACTCTGGTTGCCTCATGAGCAAAGAGAAGTGCTGCATTATCTCTGCTGACAATGACAGACTCATTGGCTTGTAACAGTCCCTGTATGACCTGTAGACAATGACATATAGATAGCAATGTTTATAGACAATGACATATAGATAGCAATGTTTAAACAGTACTTCACCATGACTGACATCCAGTACAATAATCTAATCACACCTTTTTATTCCACATTCCTTTTTTAAATTAGCATTCAACAATTACAAAAAAAATCCTACTGCTATGATAAATTGATTTATAATTAGGTATAAATATACCAAAAAAGAAGTTCTTTTTAGAAAACAAAAATATTTAAAACAGAATTAAAATTGTGCACTAGAACTGGTGAGTAAGGCACCATTTGATCTGATTATACAAGTAGTAAAAGAGCATGTGGACATGCTATTGTTACCTTTGAGAGATCACGGAGATTAAACGTGTAGTGTGATTTAGCTGGTGTAGGTAACATGCTACTACACATGCGATAGTAAACAGCAATACTGGCAGACACAAGGGGAAATAACTGCTCTGTAAACTCAGTAGCAAATTCTCCCTCCTGGAAGAAGCGTCCTAGCTGGACCTGGTAGATATGCTGGAGTGACCGATTGGACGGCTGAGGCAGTGCAAATATACTGACCAACACAGATACAACAATCATATAGTGCATGTACAACACAAGAATATTAAGTATACTGTACAAAACATTCAGTGCAATGGAATGTGATTCCTTAGAAATATATTTTGGATACTGATGAAAATTTAGTATTCTCCTTGATATAATATTGAATCTGAAATAACCAACATTTTGGAAAGGAGGATTTTTATTGATTAAATATTTTGAATTTGATTTTTTTTTCTTGGGGGGAAGACAATGTGACACATAATGAAATTTGTTGAACATATTTTTAAAAGCAACTTTTTTTTTAATAATCAACATCATTCTTTACACAAATACATCATAGTATTGGCTATCTGATTGGATATCACATTACATATTACACATATTAAAAGCATTATACATGTCAAATGAATTTTTATCTAAACATGCATGCTTGAAAGACTGACATAATTGTTATTTATATCAACATTGAACTATTTAAAGTGATACATCAATAAGGTGTCTCTTACATGGTACACAATCTATGAAATGTCTCTTACATGGTACCCAATCAGTGAAGTGAGCTTACTGTGTATAAAATTAAACTTAACACTAAAGAAGAAGTTCAAGAATAGAGTTTATGAGAGCAGAGGACAAAGTTTGATGCACTTTAGAGTACTATATATTTAGCCTTACGTCAAGCAACAACAATTCATTAGCAAACATAAATATTTTCATAGATAAAAACATGCAGTCTTTCAGTTCTCTTAAAATATTATTGAATGCAATCAAGTGCCTGTACTGGTAGTTAAAATAACATAAGCTTTAATTATACGGACCTGGTGCCATAAGGTGTAGAAGTATTGTGACTGTGTATAACTAACTCACCAAAAGTGTTTAAGTAGACGGGGGCTAACAGGATTTCTACCTCCACCTGGAGGACCACAAGCTGCTACCATGTTAACATCATAAATATCCTAAAAATAGGTCAAAAAACATAAATATTATAAAAATAGTTCAAAATAACATATATATCCTAAAATAGGTCAAAATAACATAAATATCCTAAAAATAGGTCAAAATAACATAAATATCCTAAAATAGGTCAAAATAACATAAATATCCTAGAATAGGTCAAAATAACATAAATATCCTAAAATAGGTCAAAATAAGAAAGTACATCATAATATATTTCTTTAAAGAACATTTTAACTTTTGATATCTATCTCGGAACATATGATATGAACTCCACAATATATGAAGCACTACAAAACTTCAAAGTAATAAATAAATATTGTATGATATAACCGATCCCAATGTACAGTTCCAGTTAGTTTATTATCACTCCAAATTGATTTGTACTACATGTAATACACTCAGAGCTGAACCATGACTCTATATTATACTGATTACAGAATCATTAACCTTGAGTTCGTTAAATCACTATTTCTTAGCATCACAAAAGAAAAAGTAATATTGAATGATTAATTAGTATGATCTCATAAAAATCTACTTTTTAAGTAATTATAAAATATCCATATATGAATTTAGATATCAATTAAGTATTTACTCTTGAGCATGGATATTTACTTTACTCAGCCCAGGTCAAACTAGGAGGTTTATTGTTTTCCTTTTGAGGGGTCAAATGAATCTTATCATTAAACAAAGTTTGATATGCTTTTTTTTTTTAAAACACAACTACTGTATTTAAATGCCTATCTATATTTCTACATTTACCTGATGTAAGATGTAGAAATGAGCGTTTTAATGAAGTTCTATATAATTCAACTTTAAATTCCTATAATATTCTTTCAACACACCTTCCATACAAGCGTCTTTGTATCATAAAAACCACTATGTTCCATAAACTGTCTCAACAGTTCTAAAGGTGGCTGAGCTCCATATTCCTCTGGGGCTGGCATATTGAGATCGTCCACAAACACAACACATCTACGCCCCTTAGGAGCCCCAAGAGCATCTTTACCCTTCTTGATGAGTTTGTGCATGATATGCCCTTGTAAGCGAGCCGCTGTGGTCTGAGCACTGAACTGTATCATACTGCTTATCAACCCATTTGAATGTTTAAGTTTGGTGTTACCTAGCAACAAGTCTATATGCTTGGGGGAATCCTCCTCTCCGAACTTAGTCAGGTTACTAATGTTCTCCAGGAGTGAGGAGTGCTTATCAGAGTAACAGAACACATTTCCCAGAATGGTACCACTCTTAGACTCTGTTCCTCCCTCCAGCTTCAGCTGCTTTAACATGTGGCTGATGATTGCAGACTTACCCACACCAGACTCGCCTAAAACAGTCATATTACTGTAGAATAAGTTGGAACAAATATAATCTAGGTTATAAACAACAGTGATAAGAAATAAATGTAAAGCTTATATCCTGTAAAATAATTCAGTTCTACATATAATATATAACATAAATGAGTTCTTATTACTTCATCTGAAGGACACTTAAGTATAAAGGATGACCTTATTCTATAAACAATGCATCTTATCGCAATTAACAAGATGGTGATTTTACTTGTCACCATGATGATCAAACATAAAGAAGCTAAAATAAGTGAGGACAGTCAGTCTTGTCAGAGAAAAAAGTGCATGCCTACAAATAAAATCAAACCTATATGAGTACTTAATCAAATAGTGTTTATTAAGCTGTAACACATACATGTATAGACATAACAGACCTGTAAGCAAAACTGGATGTTTATTAAGAAGAAGTAGACCAGCCAGGAAAGAGAATCTGACAATATCTATTGTTGTTGTGATGTCCGTCTCTTCTCTCTTCTTTCTGTGCTCACTCGACACTCCCATTGTCTCAGCAATAGTAATGACTGCTCCCTTCTCTATCAGTGACTTTGTCTGAGGTACCAGGACATCCCAAGGGACAAAGTTACCAGACTCCATATCTATGAAGTAGCTATATATGCTCCTGTTACCTGTGGGGAGTCTCACACCTAGGTATAGTAAAATATATCACTGAAAATACATACTATATATAAGTTCTACTAGTAGACTACAAAGAATACCAGCTTATAATTTTGCAGTGATCTATGCTGGCAAATATTTACCAAATAAAATTGTAGATTTTTCTATTTCTGTTCAATTAAAAATTTAAGCAGATATTTTGTGATTTTTTTCATTTTTAAATTCTCATAGTTCTTATCTTAATAGATCAATATTAGTTACAATAACAAAAATTTTGTCTCTGGACACCTTATAAAAATCAAACCAAATTGTAGTCTATGAACACCTATAGGTATGATAAACAGCACTGTATTACAAGACAAACACAAAACATACCCAGCGGTGGCTCAACATCAAAAACCTCGCGCATGAAGCCATCAAATTCATTACAAATGTTGATATCACGCTCAGCCTTGTCAGTGCCACGCCTATTGAACGAATCATCGTCATCTCCATCTTCCTGACGTTTGAAGTTTCCTCCAATGCTCCATGTGTATGCAAATGAAAACAACTTTCCCAGAAGATTCAGCAGCTGATGCGGATTCTTTGACAAGTATAAAGCTCTGGCTGATGTAGTAGTAGTACTGCTGCAAAGTTAGAAAGATGTCAACACTTCTGTAAAATTTACATTAATTTATCAAAAAATATATATTTAAACTGATTAACTACTAAATATCATATGAAGGATTAGTAAGGACAGTGTTTTTATACTGCTCACCTGATTCTAACTTACTGGTAACATTCTACAATTTTTTTATAATGAACATTAAAATTATAAATTAAGTTAGCATAAAATGAACAACACTAGCACTAACCTGTGCTAACTTCAAAATCTGACCACAAGCATGTAGAATTCACTTTCAAAACTCATGTCTTCAAGCACCATGAGATGAACAAAACATAGACCAAATAAAGAAGGTTGCAATTTTGTTGCTGACATACTTAAGACAGCATTTTTTATTCTGACTTAAATAACTTGATAATTTTCCAATATTAACTATGAATAGCATATAATATTACCCAATGATTTATACATTATAAGTTTTATTTAGTATTTAGTGATTTTTAACTATTCCACTAGGAAGAGTTTCCCAAAGAACTGTTTGCTACATATTAAAACGTTGTGTAATTAAGTAACATATGTAAAACAGTTATTTTATGGCTATTTTTAACAGACAAGATTGTAATCCCTTTTTTGCTGTGGCAGACATAAAGAACTTGCCCTTAGCCTAAGTTATCAGCCTTGGTTAACCATTTTCAAGGTCTTTCACAACACCAAAAGTAATTACTATAACACTTTTACATTAGTTTTGACTGTTCTCAAAACAGTCTTGAAATAATTATACAAGTATTCTCCTATATTCATAAAAATACTGCATTCATCATGTTGTACACCTTGTATTCTATAGATAAACACTGCACTAACTACAACAAACACCAAGTGTAAACAGTGATTGTGACATATATTTGGTCAGGTGAAACAAACTTGCATACATAATGTTGGTAACTGTTTATCATTCAAACAACTGTTTATGTGAGTTAGCCATTATTGGCAGTTTATCCCCCTTTCTTTTCAAAAGAAAGATTATTTAAAATCATAAATAAGTAACAGGCCTTGTTGAACTCTGACCCCTGATTGAAACAAGTAACATGGCCTTGTTGAACTCTGACCCGTGGTTGTTAACCATTAATGTTTCTAGTGAGATGATATGGAAATCTTAACCTCCATTTTTAAGATACTACAAATAAAATATAAAAGCTCTCAAACTCTAGCACTTGTGCATGTTATTCACAAGAACAAAATGTATGAAAATAGGAAGTAATGTTCATTTTGACCACTCCATGTATCCCCGCATATAGACCCCAAGGCCAGTTGAAAAATATACACACCGTACCAAAAGAGATACACATTTGACATGTCCTATCGTAAAACAAGGTGAGTTTCTTGTCGTATAACACTCCGACGTGCATGGTGAACGTGATTTGTCATATCATGTCTTAAACTGTGTGTCGTACTTACAATAAGGATCCTATAGAACTCCCAGCACTATTTTAAAAAACATAAACTACATATATGCTGGACAATTTGTTAATAAAAATAGAAAATATTCTATCAGTTTGCTCCTTATGTAAATTATCTTGTAAAGCCATGAAATCCAAACTATTCTCTCTATTCTCCTAAGCAAACACAAGTGATATATGCACCTAATACTACATTTATTTGTTCCTAATAAATATATTTGTATTATGTATATGCAGTGATATGCCCAGTTTGATGCAACGCATCATTATTTTATAAAATATTCTTACCGGTACTTATTTTAAATATTTTCTTTGTATTATTGTAGAGAATTTTTGAAACAGTTTGATTGAAATTTTCACCAAATAATTACAAAAGATTACCTTTATGCAGGTTAATTTTATTTTAATTTTGTAATAAGAACTTAACCTAATTACATTATGCAAATTGTATTCCTTTAATTGAAACTTTGAAACTGTACAACTGAATATAAGTCAAATTAAACAAAATATATCTTTGATGGTTTTTATTTTATATCTTTCATGTAATATTGAACAAAAATTGATTCAAAGACAGTTCAACAATTATTATGCTTTCAAAATTTTGTAAATGAGTAAGAATATATAATAAAATATTGCTGTGTGCATCATTTTTAGCATCTTTGTATAGTAACACTGCTATATTCTATGCTGTTTGGTATCTCAAATACTGATAGTAACACTGCTATACTTTATGTTGATAGATATCTCAGATACTGATAGTAACACAGCTATACTTTATGTTGTTTGATATCTCAGATATTGATAGTAACACAGCTATACTTTATGTTGTTTGATATCTCAGATTTTGATAGTAACACAGCTATACTTTATGTTGTTTGATATCTCAGATTTTGATAGTAACACAGCTATACGTTATGTTGGTTGATATCACAGATACTGATAGTAACACAGCTATACTTTATGTTGTTTGATATCTCAGATTTTGATATCAACACAGCTATACTTTACGGTGTTTGATATCTCAGATATTGATAGTAACACAGCTATACGTTATGTTGTTTGATATCTCAGATATTGATATTAATGATAGCTGAGAGAATATGTTCTACCTGTTTGCTTTCTCTGGAGATTTCTGTTCTGTTATAGTATCCAAGTCTTCCTTACTGCGGGTACCAAAAGGCTTTTGTTTACGTTTACGCTTTCCAGATCTGGAGCTTGTGCGAGTTGCATTTCTGGATGAACTATGACTCGATGTCTGACTTTCTGCTCTCTCTGACTTATCAGAACTCTCAATGTGAACGTCATCTTTGTCTGGTATAAAACAATATTTTAGTCAAATATTTTATAAAATTACAACTAAAAATTGAGCAACTTATGTAAACAGAAAAAAATTAAATGCATCAAAAACAATTTTTCATATTTCTTTTCAATTATTCAATACTTATTAAACTATTGTCTAAAAATCAAAGGTAGATTTGATGGACATAGAAACAATTTATTTAGAAATAGTCTCCTATTTAAAGGACAATACATTACAAGAACATTTAAATTAAGACAAGACTTTTTAAATTTCACCAACAAAATGCACTTAAATAAAGACTGCTCAGTTAGTACTGCCGTACACTATGTAAACTTTACATGATATTAGTGTGATCTTATTGTAAATTGATACATTTAGATATTCAAGGAATGACAAACTTAATGTCAAATCAAAACTTTTCCTGCCATCATACCTATCAAATTAAATATCAATGAAGATTGAATGAGTATCTTTGTGGTTTATCAAAGTGAAGATAATCCATTACACATAACAAGCCATATTTTAATGCTTTGACTGACTTTTTAAACAATATTATTTACCGACATATCTAATAATAAACAATAATTGATAAAACATCAGTTAAAATAAAACACAAGTGGCATGCAAACACAAAAAGTTTTTAAAAAAAAAAAACTAGTTGAGTTAGAAAAAAATCAAAATATGTAAGTTATTTTTAGAAATTGTTTATGTACAGTTTGAGGGTAAATTGTTGGTTTAATTATCAACTTTTTTTCTGTACTAAAAATAAAACATCATAAAATATAATACAGTGTTGTATGAAGTGACTAGTATAATCAATCAACTACAACTAAATACACACTAATCTAGAACGACTACATGGTGTAGAACATCTATTACAATAATCTTAATCCATTTGATTTAGATCTTTTGACTAAGTGTGAATAGCTTCACAGTATAAGAGGCATGTAGAACATCTATTACAATAACTTGATCCATTTGATCTGAATTTCTAAACTACATGACTGTGAACAACTTGACTGTGTAGAACATTTTTAAAGCAGTAATATTCTTCCAGTTTACTATTTTTTGGAAACTTGAAAACCACAAGTAATTAATAATTCTGTTCTTGTGAGAAAGTGTACTACTGCTTTGCCAACCGGCAAAGGATAGAAATATGAGAGTAAAATGTTATTTTGTCCATTTATCACATTTTTTACTTAAAGGTAATAAATGGCGAATAGTCATGCCCCTTATTCCAATGACCCTGTCGTGAATTTTATATTTAACTAGCTTTACGGAGCATGGGTACGCTCACTTGAAGAAAAAAAAATGTCCTACAACAACACTAATGAATCGCAGTCAAAAGCAAACACTTACAGTTTAAAACAGAAAAAAACCCAGACAGGTAGTGTCACCACATATAACAGTTTTGTTTATTTTTTTTTAATGTTTTATTGTTTGGTTGAACTAAGTGAATTAGAACATTGATTGATTAAACGACGGTATACAGGTCGAATATTATTTCTAGACACGTACACATGTCTAGCATAGCGATTGTTGACAACGTGAGTTGGGATGTCTTTGTGAACAGTGCTCAGCACGAGCAAGGCATACATGAAAATAATAAGGTTAACGGTAGTTTTAGGCGACCAGCGTAATTGTTTGGTTTTACAAACACTTCAGTGATTTCTGGAGGTCAAGGTGCCGAATTTAAATCAGGCAGCATAAACAGGAAAATACCCAATTTCTATCTATTGTTAACTCAATTACATCACATTTATATCCATGCAACTGTTATTTCTATTCTAATCTAGGCATTTACTTGACGTTTGTAGCTGATTTTGGTTAATTGAAATGTATCGTTTTGGAGAATATTACAGCTTTAAAGGTGCAAAATTCTTCATTTTTTGTCTTTAGGACTATAAAGTCAGTTTTTAACTAAATAAGAGAAAAATTATATTGATTCTTCATTTATTTAACTAAAATCTTGCAAAACTCTTCTTTAATACATAGAACAGCTACTGAAATACAATCCATTGTTACTTCTATCATATATCCAGTGTTTTGTTTGGCTTCAGGGACAGATTAAAAAGCAAACCAGACTTACAAAGAAATTAATCATTTAGTTGGGCCATGTGACTTATGATCAATGATGTCTATGACATCTAAGTAGAAATATTCTAATATATGGCCACCTAGATGAATTATCACCTATAAGCATTCCTTCAAATTGCTGTTCTTCTTTAATTATATACATATATTTGGTATGATAAAGAACACTTGTTGTAGATATATAGAAATGATTGTGTATTTTGTCTGTAATACTACGCTTTAATAACAATAATCTGGTTTTAATCTTTCTGATGAGAACAGATATATTTCTAATACAACACAGTTATAATAACTACACACTGAACATGACCGACATTATGAAAGTGAACAAGTAGATATACAGAATACACAATATTTCAAAGTGGTGTAAATATAAAACTGGTGTAATACTTCCATCACTATATGGAGTAATCATTTTTAACACTATATGGAGTAATCAGTTTTGATATACAATATTTAAATTTCATCTCCGATAGAGCTACTATTTCATACCTGTCCGTTCCTGCACTCGTTCAAGTGCCCGACGCCGCACTAACAGAAAACACAGAGAGGATTAAAATTGACATTAACTGGTACACAGATTTCCAAAAACCACAGTGTAAATCCCAAGGGTTTGGAAGGAAATCAAGAACAAGAAATTTTAACATAATACTAGCAACCACCAGAAAAAGACTAAAAATGAAATTGAATGAATATATTCATTGACCCAGTAAAGTGAAATGTAAATGTAGCATTAATTAAGATTGTCTAGCCATTGACCCAGTAAAATGAAATGTAAATGTAGCATTAATTAAGATTGTCAAGCGTTCTAAGTATAAGAGTGATGATGATAAGCAGTGGTTGTAGGGATAGTTTGTACCTTCTCCTTCTGTGTCTAAATTATAGTCCGCTGTAAAGCATAAAATCCAAAATCTTTATCAAAGTTCAAAAGGGAGACAATTATGGTTTATCATATGTTACAAATGAAAAGCATGCATCAATGTTATGCAGTAAACATGATAATGATTAAGAGAAAATTCTTCTGGAAACTAATGAATATTCAAACAAGTGTCATAATGTACATTATATCAACATTATATTTCATTCAAATCCATGCAGGATTATCTTATGTTAATGCAATTCTCAAAATCTGAAGTCAATGTGTTAGTGTTTATTCCATTAATAAATTCAGTTGAGAATCGTGATATCATTTATCTTATAACTTAACCATCTTTATGATATGCTACAAAAACCAGACTTACATATAGATACAGAGTTAACGCTAACTTTTGGTAACATGAAGTTAATCGATTATTTACCACAAACTGAAAATTTTGTGAATATTCTGTCATATGGGTCATTTTAAACTTTCCTGAAAATATGAATATATGTTAAAATGTTTACATAGAAAATGTATATGGTGAATTTCCTGTAATATGTTTTCTATCCATTTCATGTGTGGTGACTTTGACAGACAGCGCATCCTCCAAACCAAACTTTGGGTGAAACAAAACCTCCTTTATCAACTATTGAAAAGAATTCTTGTATTCCTTCCTTGTTGTTCTTTGTGTATATGTATATGGTTATTAACCTCATTTGAAAGAGGTGTTGGTTTAAAAGGAACAGCTTTTTAGTAAATCTTTTAATAATATTAACTTGTCATGTATACCTTGTTATAAACAGTCATCTTACTGCATAATATTAGATAAAATTACAATTATTACTTAATTTAACTAAATGTATTTGAAATATTAAGTTAGTCTGATCAATTCCTAAGAATCATGCCTTGTTACACATTCCTTAACTGACATGCTAGTTAACATGCATCACTCCTACATTCAAGGGGAATACTGACTTGGTTTTCCTCTGGAAATTTTCTTGTCTTCATTAAAAATCAAATACAACATGCATCAGATGACATACATCAGCTCGTTCTAAGCATACTCAAATTCATTTTCTTAAAGAACAAGAATTATATAATAATATCTCTTTAAATAGCCTGAGGCAGTCAGCTTGCTGTTAGCCCTGGCACGTGATGCATGCTTGTCACATATGTGGTGGTTCGTACAGATGAGTAGCGGATTCGTGTCAGATCATACTGGGTTCTTCCCAGTTTGTGTCATATGCGTACTGCGTTCTTTATGATTCGTACTGTGTTCACCATGGTTCGCCACTCAAAGTCGTATTGGTGGGACTTAGGCTTAATTAAACTAAATAATTCATGTATGTACCCGTATTTAAAATCAACACAACATAACTTTTAAACACAACTGAAACTGCCAGTAACTATTAATAGAACTATACCTCCTTCAGGTGCAGTGTAACTCAATAGTGTCACCATTGTTTTATACTTTTTCTGCCAATTTGTTTTAGCTTTATATTGAAAAATAAAAATCTCCACCATTAGAACTATAAGTCTGTATTTAGGTTTTTAATGTGAAAATGATAATTTCTTTCATAGATTATAACAATATATACCAAACAACAGCACTGCAGTAAGACCATGATTGAGACAGACAGACCAATCGACCGACCACCTGATCAACCATCTGATCAACTGACTGAGCAACTGACAGATAGACAATTAGATATATATACAGACCAATAAACAGAAATAATGATTAAAGAATAGAAGGAGGTTTTAAAAGCATGAGGCGCATTGGGCCTCAACGTAAGCCTTTTAGCATTAACAATGTAAGAATATCTTGCAACTAGATTTAATAAAGATAATTTGCAAAACCAACAATAAGTACCTTGTGATTACTAGATTAAACTCAAAATATTAACTACAGCTAATTGATAGAAGGCTAAATAGAAGACAATGGACGAATTGGTACAAGAAAAGTGCACTTGGACTAACAAATTGGAGAAAACAACTTTTGCCAGAAATTTTTTCTAAGGACAAGCTCTCACATTCTTAACAGCAACCACAAATATTTCAAATCGTAATACATATCCCTTAAAGAAAACTGACTGTATAAGTATCATTCAAAACATTTATGGCTGTATAATCATGTAGGTTACCTGGATTTCCAAATCCTCCATGCTTACACATAAAGTCAAAGAAAGCTGACAATATGTTACAGAGCGATGTCACCATGCACATGTCTGGCACTCGAATCATTTGGAATCGTTGATGGCCGTGTACAAATTTCAGTCCTTTATCTATACTGTGATCAAACAATTGTGCCAGGTGGCGTCTTCCACTTTCTGGCATCTCTCTGGGTAGTTTTGATAACCAGGTCCTTACGAATGGTTTCCATCCTAGATCTACTGGGTCCTTTTTATGAAAAAGTTCCCAAATATTAAACATTTACAAAAAGCAGCAGACATCAATCTTTTGAATTAATACTGTAAATGAATTATTTTAATAACTTTTTATGAGGGAGACTTCTTACGATTTCAGTTTTCAATATCGTTAAAATTTACCTTACCTCTGCAAAATTAATAGATTGACTTTTATCTTCATTTTCACAAATATTTGAGTTGCACCCCATCTTAACATTCATTTCCAATTTCTATTTCTTTCATTTTCTATAAGTTATCTATTTATTTGTGTGTCACAATACTTACTGAGTAGACCATGGCACATCTACTTATTGTAGCTGGACTGGCCTGAGACAGGTTGTCCACTTCAAATATAAGTCTCATGCCTGTTGACAAGTTGATACGCTCACCACTGGCTAAACACAACACTTTAGAGTCATCCAATACAGTGTTCAGATTCTCAACCCACAGTGTGTCCACAGGACCATCAAGTACCAACCAGCGCCAATCTATCTGTGCTGGACCATCCTTTTTCTCCATCTCCTCAGATTCTGCTGCGGCACTAGAGGGCGGCACTGGTGTCTACAAAATGGAAACAGATTTGAATGAATATTTTACAACCATGATTAGCATCCAATTTTTTTCTCTATTTACCAATGGATATAGCAGTGAAAACACAAGAACAATTTGGTGTACTTCACATCTTAAATATATAATTACAGAAAAATATCTTACTCTTTCCTTTATAAATAAGCACTGTTCCAATTCTATTACGACTCTAGTTATTTTTGAAAATCTCAAATTTAACTCGCTACCTAATTGAATATCAAGTTTCCAAAATGAATTTGTATTAGTATATTGTTTTTATATACTAATTACTTATTTTTCTGATAAAGTATTATAAGAGCAACAGTTCAGCAACATGCTCTTAAACCAACATAATTATAGTACACTATTTATGTTAGAGATAGAGATAGATAACTTGTATAAAATAGTCATGTTAAACAAGTTAACTACCTATACATCAGGATTAACAAGTTACTACCTATACATCAGGTTCAACAAGTTAACTACCTATACATCACGTATAACAAGTTAACTACCTTTACATCAAGTTTAACAAGTTAACTACCTATACATCACATTTAACAAGTTAACTACCTATAATCAGGTTTAACAAGTTAACTACCTATACATCACGTATAACAAGTTAACTATTTATACATCACAATTAACAAGTTAACTATCTTTACATCACGTTTAACAAGTTAACTACCTATACATCACGTATAACAAGTTAACTACCTATACATCACGTTTAACAAGTTAACTACCTATACATCACGTTTAACAAGTTAACTACCTATAAATCATGTTTAACAAGTTAACTACCTATAAATCAAGTTTAACAAGTTAACTACCTATACATAACAACTGACATAGAGAACAGCATGCACAGCAGCAATGGAAGTTTTACAGAGTAATCAACACAATATACTTAGGAAATATTAGGGAAGAACATGTTAGTCACGTAGGTCTGGAACATCATATTGTCAATATATCTGAAATAGTATTTAGGGATGTCTTACACTACACAACACAGGATTGAAGGGAGATAACCAATGATAATACTGTTCATAGAGTTAGTTTTGAATCAATTACAACTTCAGTGTCTTTGTTCTTTGTGTTTTGCTTGATTAAAAATGCTTAATATTTTCTGCAAATACAATTTCTTATACAAATCTCTGTGGTTCATGTATAAATAATTCCTTATGCAGTATCATGTATCCCATTTCTTTCTCCATATTGATGAAAGTATAACATTTATACAGCAACAATGTTAAGAACCTATTCCTGTAATGATGTTATTTGTTATTCTAACTTCAGCTCTTCATTTTATCAACACTTTCTTAATTCATATGGATATCTAATTTTTCATTTAACATCATCCAAAATAAAAGAAGATAATTGTCAACTTTTTGATCTATAACATGCCAACACAAAGAACAGAAGCAATATGCTTTTTCAACACAACTCAACACATGCAGAAGACTTTTAGGTAGACTAACTATTGTATTTAATTACAGAGTTTGCAGCCATATATAAAGTATATATTTCCTCTGCAGCTAATTACACTTGCACAGAATTTTTAACATCTTTCCCAGCCAGATTAAATAACAAAAATATTTCACTTGTGATAACTATGTATCAATAATCTTCAGTTATTGTTTTACTAATATAACACTGTATGGTTCAGCTTAAAAACCTGTACATACCCAGTGACTCCCTTCCAAACTGTTATTGTTTTGTTGAATGCATTTTCTGGCAACTGAATGTTTGGTATTTGATGTTAAAAATTGTGTGCATGCAAGAACAGAATATATAATCAGTAGAAAACTGCTGTGTTGAAATTCTATGTTCAACCAAAACAATATACCACGAAAGTGTAAAAAATATATACATGTATATAAAGTATAATTTTAGTCTTGGTTGAGCATAGACAATCCTCACAGTTTTTCTATAGCATTGGGGACTGGACTAAAGGTACCTATAGAACAAGCTATATTTAGTTCAGTTCGTTCTTCTGTATGACTCTATATACTTCTCCAATGTCACATGAGCAATGTATACAGATACCAACAGTACATGTACAAACTAACAAACATGAAATGTGTGCATGTAATGCAGTTGATCTCTGCTATCAGGCTATACCACCCATGTCATGATCATAACAAACCTAATACACTGCACCTTATTTTAAACTATAATACAGCAAGTAGATTCATAAAATTCAAACTTTTCATTCTTTAGTTACCGCTAATTTGAAAAGCTTAAAAAGTGGCTTTTTTGTTTATATGTTATAGAAAATAATGTTAAAATGTTTGCTGTTTGCTGAAACCCCTCTCAAGATAGATCTATCTCCATATTTAAAGGCAGTTTTTTTCTTTACATCTTTGTAGTCTTGGAAAAGTACATATTAAATCTTATGTCACAGACTAGCACTATATTTGTACACTATGAATCAATGGGTGTATTTGTATAGAGTGCCAATGAAAGTAGATAGTCTATAACACATATATAGTATAATATACCCAGTACACCATGTTGGTGTACATGGCCTCACCTTCTTAATAATACCAGCAAGAGGACCCTAATAATGAAATGTCAATTATACATGTAGCTCATGTTAAACACATAATACACACACATGATTATTACAAATATTAAAAGGAAGTCAAAATAGCTAAAATGAGAAAAGATGAAACAATTTGAAGGTACATCAAACAAACAAACAAAATTCACTTCACTTCTCAATAAAATATAAGGATTTTGAGAGAACGGGTTAACAGGAGACAAAATAATTTTAAACTCATTTTAAAATTGATTTCAAAATAGAGATACATGTGATTTTACAGTTTGTAGACTATTTGCTATTAAAGCAACATAATTTGGAGTATGTTGTATCATGAGGTTCAATCAGGTTTGTATTAAAACATTAGGTGTGATATTTAAATAGAATTTTGTTAATTTTGTGCACTTTTAATATTCACTGCAAATCTAGTACAAAGTGTAGCTAAAAAAATCAAACCAGTGACATACTGTAAATTACTAGCTCTTAAACAAATCAACAAATAAAAGAGAATTTGTACATACTGTTTTACAATAGACGAAATATCATTTTACAAAGTTATTCCCCTTGGTGGTAACTCTTACCTGAGCAATAGAACTAGATGCTGCAGTGACTGGTCTACTGTCAGTACCAGGTGTTGGTATCACCTCCTTAGCAAACTTCCTGATTGCCGTGGCGATGAGACCATCAGTCCATTCAAACGTACTTGGATCTGTTTCACCATACAACTCACCAAGTTTTACACACTTAGGGTTTATAGAAAACACCTCTACATGACCTTTCTTAGAGCGATTTTGCTGCAAAAAAAATACAAGATGCAACAAGATTTAACAATTCAAACTTAAGACTAAAAAAGATAGATGAATTCGAACTCAAATTTGGCAGTGCAAAAATGTTCTATTTCCTCTTTACCTGGTGAGTAATCTTACTTACCACAAAAATGTTCTGTTTCTTCTTTACCTGGCGAGTAATCTTACTTACCACAAAAATGTTCTGTTTCCTCTTTACCTGGTGAGTAATCTTACTTACCACAAAAATGTTCTGCTTCCTGTTTTGGTTGTTGTTGTTTTGTTGGTTATCCTGAGATGATATAGTTGGCATCAAAACTAGAGCTTTCTGAAGTATGGTGCGAACTGTAGTTTTACCACCACCTGTTGGACCCACCAACATGACTCCATGACGGACCAAGATTTGATTGTAGAACTGTTTAATTTTATCCATCTGTGATGGCCACTGCTGTAAGTTATTATCTCTAATGGCCATATTTATTGCTTTCTATAAATAATAAACAAAAATTACAAAAACTAAATCAAAGTTATCAAATATATTTTTCAAAGAAGTTAACTTTAAAATAGCTGGATATTTTGTCTACAATAGTTTGTTTACAGCAAAAAGGTTTTTATGACTGAGAGACATTAAGAGAGATACTTGAAAATAAACATGTTTGTATTAACTCTTCAAACATTACTACTGTTAAATATCTTTTCCAATTGATCTCACATAAGATATCTCCAGAAACAAGAAGCTAATGTTTCTCAATAATAGCATTTTCAAATCCTCATAGTTTGCTACTCAATAACATAATTTGATTTATTTTCTAGCTTCAATGTTATTAGATTAACAGCCAGATGTGTGTAATAAAAATGGCTTGCCTCTAATATTCCATGATCTGGTTCTGGAGGTATGATGCCAGGGAACAGATCATCAAGAATTCTCTCAAACAAAGGAACATCCTCAGCCAAAAACTTAGGCAGATTGGCATCTCTTAGTGAATGTATCAGTATATAAGACTCATCCATATCATTCAAATTTGTATCAATATTCTCTTGTCTGCAATGAAAAATACTGTGTATATTGTAATTGTGTATATGTACATGAGATGTTTTTCCCATCAATGAGAATATTGTTGTTTTATTTGATGGAAGTCTACATAAACAATCCTCTCTCAAAACACCTAAGAATAAAATTATTTTGATATGGATGCCTAAATGCCTCCAGATTCTTCATTACAGGCAACATTTCTCTGATGCAGAAAAAATGAAAAGCTAGTTTAACGAGAAAGCCGCCAGGGGAAGCATATCCCCCGAAAATACCTATGTGCAGCATTTTTTATTGATACATCATTGATTTTTTATTTATTAAGTAGGGCAGCCAAGAAGCCCATATTTGTGAAGTGTTTTTGTGACACAGTGTATTCTCTAGTGAATATTATGAAATTGCATATATTGATTTGGAAAGCCGGGGGTTGAATAAGAATATCACAAACCAAGTTCAAACATTCTGCAATCATTTTTTCTTAAATTCTCTTCCTCATTTTTTAGCAATGGTGACCGTGACCTTTAGCAGACCACGCCCAATATAAATAGTGCTCTGTGCATCCCCTAGGGCAACCCACACAATAAGTTACAACTTCATGTGATCAGTTGTTTTTAAGTTATGGTCCGGACAAACCATATTAGGCACAATCCTATTTTTAGCAATGGTGACCTTGACCTTTAGGCAGGCCATGCCCGAAATCAATAGGGTTATGAACATCCCCTAGGGTAACCCACACACCAAGTTTTAACTCTGTTGGACCATTCATTTTTAAGTTATCATCTGGACAAGCAACGGACAGACGGACGGACATCCCATGTGATTGCTATATCCCCCAAAAAAAATTTCGGGGGGATAAAAAAGAATATCCTAGGACAGACTTACTTCAGTTGGGTTTGATGTCTACGATGTCCTGCCATAACAAGTACAGACTTAATAGCTCTCATTCCAAAGTCGTAGTGATCTTGCTGAGACAGCTGTCGGCTGGCTAACTCATACAGATTTACTATCTTTCTGGATAAAGACTTTGCACTCATAAAGCCCTCCGAGAACAACATAATCTCAGCAATCATAGAATAGTTTGGCACCATCATGGCTACAGACCGAAACAGGGATTTCAAGTTGTCCGGTAATTCTACACGACCAGCATACCTGACAAAATTGGGAATACCATTTGTTAATTTTATTAATTAAAAGAATAAAATAGTCATAATGTTCAAGTTAGTGAATATCTTTTTAAAAATAATATGCAATGTTAAGCTCCTTTGTCTGCTATAACAAACTGTTATTGATAACATTTTCAAACATTCTTTGATTCAGTACAAATATAAAGGATAAATGTAAAATAGATCTTACGTGGGGTTCATAGTGACAAAGTATCCGCATGTCATGTTCAGTTTAATTTCTTTGCCTTCAAACATAAACCTCAGTGACTGGGCATCCTTGGCTGTCTTTATGGACAGCAGTTGTTGAGCTACTACAGACAACACCTCTACATCTATACGATTAAACTCATCAAAGCAACACCAGCTTCCAGACTGGGCCAAACCAGAGAAAAACTTGCCCAAAGTTTTGAAATCAAGTCCTTCTGAACAGTTGAATACAACACACTGCTTGCCTACAGCCTGTATAAGTAAACATTTACAAATCAAAATGATAATGTGGTGTTACTACTGCTCACTGTGCATAGACATATGAGTTAAAGCAATGTTGTAATACAATAAAATGTAAGCAATTAAAAAAAAAAATTAGTTACAATGGACATATTTTATACCTGTGTTCTTCAAACTGATACAACTTTTCTTTTTTACATGCATTTTTAAAAGTCTTCTGTATTTAGAATGGACCCTTTGTATGGTTTTCATTAAGTAAGAACAACTTTAAAAATATGTCAAACAATTATCAATCAGTTTGAAATATGAAATATACAAGGAATTTTTTTATTTCAATGTGGAATTTTATTAAATATATATTATTACAAGTAAACCATCAATAGTAAATAAACTAAAACTTGCAATGTCTTTTGCATTTTTCAGGTATTAAATTTCTTCTAGGGAATTATACAGTATACCATTGGTTAAATGGGTTAAACATGGGGTAACAATGTCTGAAAATACACATTATTGCATTATAGTTTATGAGCAAGATTGTACCTTGGCTAAATCTTTAACTGTTTCAGTTTTTCCAGTACCAGCTGGTCCAGCAGGGGATCCTCCTAGATGGAGATGCAAAGCACCGGTCAGTGTAAGATAGCATCGGTCAGTCAAGGGTGTAATGACCAGTCTAGATGAACACCCCAAATACTCATAGCCATACTGGAATGAAGCATTAGACTGGAGCACCAGACAGTTGTTACTCTGTTCATCCCACTCATAGCGTAGTTGTCTGCCAATAAACGATATAAATATTATCAATTCTAAGTCAATCAACCATTGACATTCAGTACTTAAAAAGAAGAAATAAAAGAAGCAACACGAGAAACTTTCACTTATTAACATACAAAGCATATATAGCTAATAAACTTATCATAAAAATCAACAAATACTTAGTTCTATAGTCCAAAAATAAATCTTGAACTTAAATTGTTATGAAGATAGAAGTGTCTTATTATTGTAATGACAATATATCCGATTGATTCTATATTCAAATTATCTACACACCTTGTCCAGTCAAAGTCGTCCTTGACAGAGACTTCATCAATAATCATTGTGTTCACTATGTCTCTGTTGTGCACGTTGATGGTCAGTAAAGCCTCAATACTGGACTGTTGGTGAGCCACTAAGTTTGAGGTTACTACTCTGGCCAACTGGTTCAACCAATCCACCATTCTTTCTTTGACCTGGATCAGACCTTCTCGGGGGTCAGGTTGATCGAAACATCTAACCACATCTTTGTTAAACATGATTTGGGCCTATAAAAAGCATGATTATGAATTAAATGAAATATATCTGCATTTGAGAAAAACAGTCTTTGGGCCTATAAGAAGCATGATTATGAATTAAATAAAACATATCTACATTTGAGAAAAACAGTCTGATTATATTCAGTAAAGAATACCAATTTGGTCTAGAATAAAGTTTATATCAATGAAACAAAGACTTGAATTTGATCTTCTTTTATAAAGGTATAAAATATTACTAGTGTACAATGTACAGACAACTTTAATTATGTCAGAGATCACAATTATATTGTACATACCACTGTGATGATGACCTGCCCAGGATGTCTCAGAACCCAATGTTGTAAATCAGCACTGTTCCAGTCAGCCAAACCTTCCTTCAAATGTCTACAACATATTTAATATCATTTATTGAAAAGAAATACAACAACTTAATATGTCAAACACGTAGGCAACCAATACAAGATCTCAAACCTGCAGTTCTGATTGTAGTAGAATGATTTTGGCTTTTATTCTTCTTTTTTGGAAAATCAAATATTCAGTGTCTATTTCTGTTTAAAGAATTTCTTATTAGATTTTTTCTATATTCCATTTGCCTTTATCATGAATACTTAAAGAGGAGTCATTAGCTATGAATGATGGTATACAAAGAGGAGTCATTAGCTATTAACAATGGTATACAAAGAGGAGTCATTAGCAATTAACAATGGTATACAAAGAGGAGTCATTAGCTATCAACAATGGTAAACAAAGAGGAGTCATTAGCTATCAACAATGGTATACAAAGAGGAGTCATTAGCAATTAACAATGGTATACAAAGAGGAGTCATAAGCTATCAACAATGGTATACAAAGAGGAGTCATTAGCTATCAACAATGGTATACAAAGAGGAGTCATTAGCTATCAA
>JAUMGZ010079785.1:0-18203 GCA_032359645.1 Pododesmus macrochisma | reverse complement strand
TAATATTAGGTACATGTAATTGTATCACTCCCTGCTAAGCGCTCAACATTTCTGGGCAAGAGAAGGACTTGTTGGCTTGGTTTCAGGATACTGTGACATGCCCAGAAATGTCTGCGGCGTGATATAAAGTCGCCCAAAGAGCGTCATGTCACACGCAGACACCGTCTCAGTGTGAGATACATGAGTTGAAAGGACGTTAAACCCCAAATAAAACCAACAGACAAACAATTCAATAACTTTAACGAAATAACTACATATCTTGGACAAGGAACAATCATAATATTTGGCTAAAATAATATCACATGCTTATAGTTCGTATAACCTCTGATTTAGAAAATGCTTTAGATTTATTGAACACGTACATTTATGTGACAGTGTATCGCAATCTGATTTAAACCAGATCTACTGCGGTGCTCCCGTTATTTGGATATCGCATCACAGGGTAGATCATCTACCTAGTAACATCCCGGGAACAAAGTAGATTTGGTTTTATTCAGATTGAGTGTATCGCTGATCTTCAGAATATGTTTTAGTAAACCCGCGCCCCTACAATATTTTTCAACACGGTGCGTGAATGGGATATGAAATGTTCACCATCTGCTTATCGAATGAGTACATCTGCAATATGCTTGGGGTGGCTTTGCGAAGTTTAAAACCACCATGTACACTTCTGGGTATCATTTAAGACAAAAAATGCACCACACAACAGTACTGTAAAAATCCCCTTGCCATGAAGTTAGATGCACGCGCAGTCAAAATAGCAATATCGAATGTACTCCTCAAAACAACTGTTTCTGACAATTCAGTCCTCGTCAACAGAGTTGACATATATTAACCTTTGTTACTCCTACTAGAAAGTCGATTTATACAAGCTTGATTTCAGCACAGTTACTTTCTTTTGTTGTTGACATCACAACGACTGAAACTTATATTGAAAAGTTACCTATACACTTTCGATTCGGTCTGCTGTCGAGAAGCCGTATAGTCGTCGCCAATATACTGCAGAGGAATGTAACATATTCTTTTTAGTTGTTATGTCAAACTTCTGTAAATGTTAACATAAACCGGATTTTCACACAAAGTCATCACGACTAACGACACATATGGCAAAGGAAACACTTAATCTCAGTCAACCATTTTGCTCGTGGATGTCTATGTTATAATAGACCAGCCAAGATTTTAGATATAATGGATCGGGCATTTTTTATTAATTGCCAAAACCCATGTTGAACTGAAAGGATACCCCTTCAAGAAAAACATGTGGCGGGATGCCGTTCCTGTATCTGACCTTAAAAGTCATTTTAAAGGTCATTTGGATTATATTTTGAGAAAAAAATACAAATTTAACTTGTGTATATACCTAAATAAAAATCTAAGTTCATTGCATTACTTATTAAAGACATATTGACAACTATAAAGAAATATTTTAGTATTTATAGTTAGTGAAAGTTAATTTATCGAAATATTGTTTATATATATATTTATTTATTGCACAACACCTTATTAAACAAGTTTTTTACTTCCAACAATTGATAACTGCATATATTGAAAGCATTCTTACAGCATAAAACTACATATTGACCCATGTATATTAAATCAGAAAATTCTGTCTCAAGATGGAGAAACCATGCGGCACTATTGCCTCCGTGCGTCCTGGAATGTGGACAACCTCAGTAGATCTGAAGGATGCCTTTTCAACGTCCCCATCAGGAAATCTGTAAGAAGGTTTCTTCGGTTTACCTTCCATCAGATAGTTAACCAGTTTCGGACCATACCTTCGGTCTCACGAATACACCTTTGGTCTTAACCAAATTGCTGCAGGTAGTTGTTTGGTATATGCATTCTCCCAGGGTAGATATTCACACCTATTTAACCGACTACCTCATGCTTCATTTGAACTTGTGCTTTTTTCTGGTCAAGATGGGGATGGTGCAGATTCGTTGGTTTCTGTGCCTTTGGGGTTCCTGAACTCTTTGGCAGATGCAGTCCCACTGGGACGCCTTCATATCAAACCCCTCCAGTCCCATTGGTCATGCGCCTTCCAGCATTGGGATACTTTAATTCCTCTAGACCAGTCGTTGAAGAATTTTTTTGTTATGTGGTGGACAGTGGAAGACAATGTTCTAGCAGGAGTTTCTTTCGTCAATCTATATCCTACCTTGAGCCTTTTCACAGATGCTTCGCTTACAGGTTTGGGTGCTTACCTCAACGGTAAGTCTCTTTTAAGCATGTTCGCAGGCAACTAGTTTTCAGTCGTTGCTTTTTTGGTGAATCAGAGGGGTAAACGGTCTCACGTTATGTGTGCCTTGGCGTCGAAGGTCTTTCTGTTCAGCAAGGAATTCGGTCTCTTTCGGTAAGACACCTTCCAGGTTATCTGAATATCTTATCCAAATCTCAAAGGCTCACGGAATGGAATATGAAGCCTCATTCTTTGAAATAATCTGCAGGGTTTTGGACAGGCCTCATGTAGACCTGTTTGCCATGGCTCTGAATGACTTACTTCCGACTTAAGTGTCTCCGGTTCAAGACGAGAAGGCTTGGGTAGTGGACGCTCTCTATCTGAACTGGGATAACTTGATGGCTTACGCCTTTTCCACGTTCAACCTTGAGGTCAGGGTGCCTCAGAAGTTCAAGGAGCATCAGTGTTACCTTCTTCTGGTAGCACCAGCCTTGCCGAGGCAACAGTGGTTACCAAAGCTTTTAAGTTTTCACTCTAGGTCGACACTACTCTGGCATTCTTCATCAGGATTTGCTCAATTAGTCTAGGTCTTACCATCTTCAGCCAGAGATCCTCCATCTTCATGCTTGGATGCTTTCTCAGACGGCTTGTCCGAGGAAGGCTTTTCTTAAGATGTTAGCAATGTGGATGCCTCCGAAGGGCCTTTTTTATTTTTATTTTTGGTTTTTTTTGTTTGTGTTTGATTGTTTTTTTTCAAATAATAAATTTCTGCTGATTATTTGATATTTGTGTTCTTTAAGTTCACTGTTACTATTGTTAGGCGCTTCAATGTATGGCGGAATTTTGGCAAAAGAAACACAAATTGTTATCAAAAGTATGAATAGCTATTTTTTCCTTTTAAATATTGATATTAGTTTCATTTGGTTTTATACTACATGTCATATCAAAACATAAAGGAGCGTCTATATCGATATGCACTCACAAACATTATAGTGCTCAATAAAACGACCAAACTATGTTTCTTATAAGCGAGTAGAAAAGTAACGCAACAAGGCGTCTTTTTATTTCAATTTAGATATTCATATCTTATCGTTAAAACTATCTAAAACATGACGATATATGTATAGATAAAAAAGAATTATAAATATAAAAAGTTTAATGGAATATGACGAAACCAACAAGGCTCATTAATAGTGTAACGTTTACATCAAGAGGAATCCAACAAGATGCATGTAAAGTATAATGTTTGTACATCTTATAGCAATGAATACTTTGTCAACATTGAAAAGTTAATTATTACACATAATTAATTGATAATGATATTGATGTCAAATACCTTGATTTTTCGTTTGTTTTGAGACTAAAAATCTTACCTTAAGGGCCTTTACTTAGACAAAAATGCAGTTTACTATGTGTCATATTATGATGAAATATTCCTTCTAACGAACAAATGAATGTTAAATAATTAAGTAATTTCTTTCTTTTTTTCTTCTCTTTTTGTAACTATAGGCGATTATGACAATACTACCAAAAATACATTAACGAGAAAAACGTATTAAAATGACAATATGCAATACGCGTCTACAGAATTTTTCATGATTTTATGTGATATTATAAAAACTACAAAAGTTATTATATTTTTATTAAGTTATTATGAAAGATATTGCGTTCCCCTAACGTATTGTTGTTGGAAATATTTTTTTCAAAATTTTGACTGCGTGACCTTTATGACCTCGAAAAACACTCCCCCCCCCAAAAAAAAAAATAATTCAAAAATTAAAGATGGCATCCACACCTATGTAAAAGCCGAATATATTTACTTTCATTTCAGCATGGCTTCCAGCTATTAACACAAAATGCCCGATTTTCCTTAACTAGACGTCTTTTTCAAATTGGCTGGTCTACTATTAATGGAATTACGTTTTTCATATAAGTTCTTCGATTTTAACGTTGCTTATTTTCTATTGATTTTCCTCGTTTTGTTGTCGAACTCTCCTTAGTTTTAATAATGTTATTTCACTTATTTTTATTACATGTACATAGGTCGAATCGAAAGTTATTGAGCTCTTTGGTGAATCAAAAGAAGTTCGTGATGTTTCCTTTTTGGTTTGATAATTGTTGTTTTTTTCCTGTGTGTCCCCCTTTTTGATTAGCCCTTGTCCTGTTTTGTGAATATCGTCTTAGTTTTTCATATTTTCTAATTTTTTTCATGCATTTTTATCAATACATTTATAAAAAAAACCTAAAATGTAAGTATTAAAATAGAAATGAAAACTTCATCAACAATGTAAACATACTTTTCCGACACTCCTAGTCTCCTTTACATTGGTTTTAACAAGCGTTCAGGTTTTTTGTCCTATTGTTATTTGATATACCTTACAGTAAAAGATATCTAGAATAATGTCTCGAGCGTGCGTGTTTGTAAGAATGAAAACAATACCAATGTGAGACTAAAGAACAAAGAAAATACCGTACCGCTGGAATAAAAAAAAGTGACCTCTGTCTTAGACATGCATTCCTTCCTTAATGTAGAATATATATCCATGTATATATAGGTATTATTACATGTTATATTAAGGATTTGTTCATAGACGAGGATGATTCACCGTTCTGATAGCGGTCTTTAAATGAGTATGACACGAAGCTCTCCATCAATAGATAGTAGGGAGCTGCTATTCACCCCTTTCCATAGAGTAGTATTACATGTTATATTTAAGACTTGTTTAGATATGGGGATGACATCTTTTCCTTTCGCCGTTCTGATAGTGGTCTGTAAATGAGTAAAATACGAAGCTTTCCACCAGAAGAACATTAGGGAGCCCTAATTCATCAATGTGCTCTGCAACACAAATCGATGGAAGCCAGTCGTATATGTCGCTGTCTACTGGTGATTGGTGAAACCTGTTGCTGACCAACTTGACAACGGTCAATAGTTTGTTAGAGGACGTATATATGTTGGAGTGATTAAACGCATGGCATGACAATGGTCACAATATAAGACGTGCCTTGTGACCAAATTGTTGATTAGTTCTTGATAAGTAGAGAATTGTCTGAGCACGACGCCGCTTATTTGGTCTTTGGAGAAGAAGGAGTTGTTCTTCGGTGCATTTCAATGCGGCTAGATTAAAGATTGTATATACTAGTTAAACACCAGTGTGACATGTTATTGATGTCCGCTCTGTACTTAAACGAAGTAGTATAAAGAACTGTTAACATTATCAGTTCTGATTTATTTAACATGCATAAAGAGCGTGAGGTTTACAGAATATTGTGTATGTACGCGAGTTTTGATCATATTTCTACGGATACTTCATCCGCTATCAAATATGTATTTTGGAACAAGCGTTGACACAGATATATTTTAAAAGATAAACCGTCAAAAGGATGTAGATAATTTGATTTTTTTAAGTTGAGTTCGGCTCACTCAGTCTTTTGGTTATATGTCAATCTCGGCGGGTGACACATGTGTAGCAGGAAACGCTTACCATATCGCGAGCACCTTGTATCGCTTCATGTTTTTTAATTGAAGTTCGCGATGTTTCCTTTTTAGTTTATAATATATTTTGTAATTTTTCTGAGTGTCTCACATTTTCCTTTTGTTTACACACGTGTAACACTTAACCTTTCGAGGACATTTTACTTTCGCTTTGAATTTTTAATAAAAGTTCAAGATGTTTCTTTTTTGGTTTAATTTTGGTTTTATACTTCCTGTGCGCGTAACCCGTTTTCCTTTTATTTTCTCATATCTGTGGACTTTTCTTGGTAATGACAGACAGACCTTAGTGGTTGTTGCACATACACGAAAGACCATATTCAGATAATTTACGAAACTGGTAAGGGTACACACAAAACCAACAAAAGAAAACTTGTTCAGTAGACTTTATTTGTAATCTTCTTGAAATTTGAATCTCGTTGTCAAGGCAACACTTTTGGGTCATGGTTTTTTTACTTTTTGTCTCACTATCTTTACCGCTTTGTTTTCGTGATAATGTTGCTGCTTTTATTCCTATCCTATTAAGGGTGTTTTCTCGTGTGCTCCTTCGTCGCTATGGTGATATATGCTTCTTTTTTAAAAGTGGAAAAGGTTGCAAGACCCTGGAATGGCACGAAAGCATTACACCGGGTGACACATTTGTTGCAGGAAACGCTTACCATATTGCGAACACCTGGCTTCGCTTCTAGTTTTTAAGAGAAGATGTTTTCTTTTTAGTTCATAAATATATATTTGGAGGGGGATTTTCTGTGTGCGTCCCACTTTTTCTTTTTGTTTGCCCATGTCCATGGACTTACGGCTTTTGAGTATCGTCTTGGTATATCTGTGTGCGTCCCACTTTTTCTTTTTCTTTGCCCATGTCCATGGACTTACGGCTTTTGAGTATCGTCTTGGTTTGTCGTATTAACTACTTTACACATAGAACATACCAAAAGTCTCATTACATACAGAATGCAGTGTAACGAGTATGATTATTATCCGGGGATGTTCGTACTCTATTAGACCAATACTTTCTCCTTGATTACTACTGACGTCATCTGATCATTTTCCTGGCTGGTGGATTTTTCAGAATTTCGAGATCTGTGATTGAACATAATGACCAATCTTATGTGTCTAGACGTTGTTATTCAGTTTGACCATCAATTTGAAATAAATCATCTAAACAGGAAAACGAAAACGGACAATATAATAAATGACTCGCTACAGCTTGTACTGAGTTTTTTCGTGTGGGTCTTTCTGATGCAGCAGGTGTTTCATATGGCAGGAAAGTAAATTCGTTTTAATCCAAATATTGATCGACAATTGTCGTAGCTTCGTCTAAATACCTCATTGTTCATGGTAGTACACAAATAGTATGTTAATCCTTTTGCTTTTTTGTATCATAACACAGTCATGCAACTTAATGATAACCTACCAGAATTAGAATTCTAAAGGTCAATCACTATTGATTCAACCTACATAGAACAATGTATAAATAACTTGTGTATAAAACAAACGCATTTAATATTTGTATATATACGAGTATATACATATATTATCTTGCACAAGCACACTAGCTCGTACATTCTTCACCGAAGGCAAGTCAGATTGCTAACTGAGCATGCTTTGACTACATAATACATATGCCAAGGTGAGTTGTGTTGCACTTACGACTTTTTCTAAAATATTGAATATATTTTGTGATCTTTTCCTTATTACTGCAGGTTTAGAAACCGTCTCGAAATGATCTAGACATAAGTTGAGAAGGACGTTAAACCCCTAAAAAAAAAACTGTCAATCATATAACACGCAGTATTTGGTATATTTGTCTTATAACACACGATATTGTTTATTCCTTATAAAACACAGTTTTGACCTACTGTTCACATAGTATATATATATTTTTAAACACCAAGCATTGACAAAGTTTTCATTGACACACAGTATTGACAAATTTCATTTATTTGATAATGAATGTGCTGTTCCTGGCTATACTTTCTTTTCATTAGGTTATATATTTCTTTAACTGTTTTGATTGACAGCGTGTCTGGAATACTCGTCTGGTTCCGTTTTTCATTCTTTTGCTTAAGCTTTTATTTGATTCTAACAGCTTGGTTGACCTACTGTTGCTGTGTCTGTGACAATCGGTGTATTTCCTGGTTTTATTAATTACACTGTATTATTGAGTTTCTACGACTGAATTAATTGTGCTGTCGACTTTATCTTAAATACCAGTTTTCGCTAAATTACATTTCTGTAATGACGGTCTGGCTCTACGCAGTACACTCTCTCAATAACTGTGTATCGAATTTAACCTTAACATGATTATTTATTTGTACAGTTCAGATGATCATTATACAAGCTTACAATATATCAAATATACAAATAACTTTTAATCTTCTTCCGTTCAGAATCACAACAGTTTATATACAGACATTTAATCTTCTTTTCGATGAACACAGTTGATGCATCACTAATATTTAATTTTCTTTCTTTCAGAATGACCACAATTGATCATGACAACGTCTCATTTGACCATCGACTCGGACCAACAGAAAATCAAGCTCGCAATTTTGGGAGCACCTGGAGTCGGGAAAACGTCCATTATAAAACAGTTTGTGTACAACCACTTCTCGGAGGATTATGAGACGACAGAACGCAAACTTGTCTATCTTCCTTCAGTCATCATCAACGAACATCTATACGAATTAAAGATTATTGATTGTCCATACATTCCGTACTTCCCTGTCAATTCGTTATATGAATGGACAGACTTTCGAGGGTATGGTCTCAGAAATGCAACTGCCTATATTCTTGTTTTTGACGTCACTTCCGAAGACAGTTTTCAGTATATAAAGTCGTTACGCGACCAGATTTTGGAAAGTCGCAACATGCACGATGTACCCATGTTCGTTGTAGGTAATAAACATGACCTATCGGATGAACGGGGGAAATTCAGACGAGAAGTTTCTAACTTGGTGAAAAAACAATGGAAGTGCGGTTACATAGAGTGCTCGGCTAAGTTTAATTGGCACATAGTTCTATTATTCAAAGAATTAATGAAAGCAATTGATTATATCGATTATGGGCACAAACCTACATCTGCAAGAGTACAAGATGCCCTTAGGCGAAACAGATGTGTGATTTTATAAAAATCTATGGAGATTTATGAGATTTTACGAGATGTGTGTTCATCGGTACACCAGATTCATTCCATCGCTACCATAAATCATTATCATCTGCTGCTTCCGCCGTCATTGTCGTAAAACAAAAAGGGTTGTTTCTGGGCATAAAACTACACTCAAAGTCTGTAAGGAGATTCTGTGAGTGTGGTCTTATCTTTCATGTTTAAAAGCTAACTTTTTGTAAGTGTTGTGAAATCAATTTTATCATATCAATGGAAGACATCAAGTATGCTGTCTCAGCTGGCTGTATCTTATGTGTGTATCTGTGCCGTGAATATGTGAAACACTAAAGGCATGTAATAAAAATAATCACTCCATCTAAGTTGAATGTCTATTTTCACACAGAAATAAGATCGAAAACCATGTTCCATAGATGGTCTTATCTATATTGTCACGCTAACAATATGCCATTTATATACAATGGTAGCTAAATCTAGATGGGTCAACCGATCGATTACGACTTCTGTATTTATACATATATTTTTGTTTATGGTCTTCCTGCGTCAGCATTATGTTGCTTCCTTTTAATCTCTAAGTGGACGGGAATACCATATTACTAGATATAATCAAATCGATAATGAAAGTTTGAAAAACGTCTGAATGTATTTAGAAAATAGAACCAATTATATGTAAGAGAAAAACTTGATAAAAAGAGCAAGATCGATAATGACACTGAATTCATTCAGAAAGTAAAAAAATACCAAATAACATATCAGATGAAGTTTCCCAATATTGATTTGTTCATCCGAGTGCAGTGACTGAAAATAGAACCAAACCACCAAAAAGGATATAGAGGATGTAAGAACAAATTAAATGCAAAAGGCATAACAAGAAATTCAACACTAATTAAAAGGTTTACAATAGTTGGTCGCAAAGCGAACCATACAGCTCGTCTGTGGATAATATATTAGAGCAATTCCCTTAAAATGTAACATGTTTTTCTCCAAAGGTGACCAAAAATGACACAAAGTTACAAACAAGTGAAAACAAAAACCCGTCTGATATGTTAAAGTATCTATCAAAATAAGGTGATATACAACATTTAAAAATTGATTGGACCTTCGGTAAAGACGTTAGAGCTAATTCAATATGAGTTGCCCCAAAAGTGACAATTATCAAATACACTTTTTTTAAACTTTGAGTATGACTTCAGAATTGTTACTTTCAACTATATCTCATATTTGGAAAGTTTAGCATTAAACGTTTCTGAGAAACGGATCTAAACGCAAGATTTAACTTTTTTCACAAAATCAACTATAATTTTACACCTTTTGCCCTAAAAGTAACAACACTTGAAAAGATATTTTGTTCTAAATCTTTGAGTATGTCTCCAAAATGATAACTTTCAGCTTTCTTTTTTAATTTGGAAAGTCTGGCACTAATAGTTTCTGAGAAACAGATCTTAACGCAAAACTTATCACTATTTCTCTAAATTACTAAAATTTTACATTTTCTCCCTCAAATTGATATATACGAGTGAGAAATAAACCTTTCTGATATGTTATAATTATCATCTAAATTAGATGATAATTATACAAATTTTGAAATACACTGAATTATCGGTAAAGACGCTATTTTTCAGAATTCACTGAAGTTTAATGTTTTTTTGCTCCAAAAGTGACAAACATTGAAACTATTTTTCTTAAATTTTGGTTTGACTTCAGAATGATTACTTTCAACAACGTTTAAGATTTTGAAAGTCTAGCACAAAAGTTTCTGAGAAACAGATCTAAACGCAAGACGTAATACTATTTCTCAAAATCCACTAAAATTTCACATCTTTTGCCCAAAAAGTGACAGTTATGGAAAATATTTTTCTGAACTGTTGGTAAATTTTAAAAATGATTACTTTCAACTATATTTCAAATTTGAAAGGTCTAGCTCTTTGATTTTCTGAGAAACAGATCTAGACACAAACCTGAACGTAAGATTGGCCGCCGCTGACGATGACGACGACGACCCAGTGATGGCATTAGCTCTACTGATCTTCGAACAAGCAAGCTAAAATGGAAAGTATGTGCAACACATACGAACAACAACGACAAACGACAAAACGGTGGAAGATTCACAACGGTCGGAAAGGACAGAAAACAGGAAAGAAAGTTAGAGGAAATATGATGTGTACCATAATCAAATCCACCAACGTTCATAACAGATGGACAAAAAGTATTAATGCACGAAACATTATGCTTTATATTTATTATAATATCACCAAAAGCCACTAAGCTATAGGTTTCTTAATTAACACGGTCTTTGAATGTTACATTCTTATTTATTGGGGCATGTTTCAGATTGCATATTTTTTTTATTCTTATCGCTTGGGGGTTGCCTCTGCTGGTGGCCTAGTCCCGAGGGTAACCATAGCCCATTCGCAATTAGCTTCCGAACATCATTTATTCCCAATTCCTAACGTTCTTCCAGTTATTGTTTGGTTATGGACCTGAGAAGATACAATTTCATACTTACCTGTATTCTAAGTTTGTGTGTTTGATGCATATTTTGACTCTTTATTGTAAGTAAGTCAGTCAGTCCATCTGTCTGTCTTTTTTGGTAATATTTAATTCTTTTTATAATTGTTACGCCATATTTGCTGATGAGGACTGGTTTTTCCGAAACACGTGTCAAGAGGAATACGTTGAAATTTCCTATCTTGACTACGCGCAAGTTGCTGGCAAGACAATTTTGATTCCTTGTTGGGGTGTGATTTTTGTACATGACTTTCCCCTTTGGCCCTGTAGCTTTGATTTACCGAAGTCTTGTCTATGCTAAATTTATTTTCTCTATAGCGTCCATTAATGACGGCTGCTTCGAAGCAAGATCTTGAGGTGTCTCACACATAGCATTGGCTCTTTCCTCTTTTAAATATAATATTCATTAGAGGCATGTTTCAGATTGCATTTTTGTATTCTCATACAAAGATGAAGTCACTGAATAATAAACATGAAAGTGTGACTACGGTTATAATGATCTGTCACAATAAGCTCTAAATTAAATAAACAAAAACGCCATATTTTGAGATTTTCTTGATTTATTTTCTTGATAACTTTCACACTAAACTTCATGACAAACGTGACGACTTCCATAAGTTAACTTTCCTATTCTAAGCAACAACATACCCAACTCATCTGCAATGGGGATTATGTTTAACACTTAATTTGATATTTAAATACCCTTCTGATACACAATTAATTTAGTTCCACAGTCTATTAATGATGCACACTTCGTACCCTTAAAGATACCCATCACCTGTATATAAATATAGATGCAAAATTGGTCAAATATATTATTCTATAGAAATGATAAAGTGTTATATTTTTTCAATTAATATGAACATATAGCGAGCACCTGGTTTCGCTTCTAGTTTTTTAATAGAGGTTCGTAATGTTTCCATTTTTAGTTAATAAATGTATATTTGGTTAATTTTTCTGTGTGCATCCAACGTTTCCTTATGTTTGCCAATGTCCAAGGACTAACGGCTTAATAAGCTCTCAGAAAAAAAATCTATCAGTCTCCGAAAATGTACATGTATATATAGCTTGTTTTCTCGATCCAACATCCATTTAATCAAGGCTAAAAAAAAATTAAGATGCACACTATTCAAAAAAGTCAAAAGTAAATCTTGATGGGTCAATATATAGATTCTATTCCTTTATTTATACATTTATATCTTTGTTTATTGTCTTTCTGTGTCAGCACTGTGTTACTTCCTCTTGATGTTTAAATAAACGTAAAAACCCTCTCGATAATGAAAGTTTAAAAAATGACTGAATGTATTTCGAAAATAGAATCAAATGTAAAAAAGAAAAACCTAGATAAAGAGAGCTAGGTCGATAATGACACAGAAAATAAACCACAAAGTAAATACCAAATAACACAACAGATATAGGCTTCTAAACACCGATTTGTTCATCCAAGTGCAGTGATTGAAAATAGAATTTAATCAACACAATTTATATAAAGGGTGGAAGAACAAATTCATTAAATACATATAACACGAAGATAAATTCAACACTAATTACGAACAAAGGTTACGAGAGGCAAGTATGTGTAACACATACAGACAAAAACGACATACGACTAAACGGTAGAAGATCCACAACGATGAGATAGAAAAGAATGATGTTATAGGAAAGGAAATACAATGTACACCATGATCAAATGCATCCAACAATAATAAACCATCACAAATGAACACAAAATTTAACACACCAATCATTTACCTATATAACTATTGAATACCAACAAAGGCTACTTAATTCTTAGAACAAGCAATTAGCACAATCTTTCAGTTTTATATTTCCGTAAGCGAACTCACTGAATAATTAACATGTCAGTGACAACGGTTAATTATCTCATTAAGCTCATTATAAGATAAACAATATGGACCTTTTAACAATCGTGACGATTTTCTAGAGTTTACTTTCCCTTTTTAACCAGGCACTTATTACCTCACTTGCTCATTGTTATAAAGTTTAACACCTATTTCGATATTCAAATGCTTGTTTTCAAATCGAAGACTTCGTTGCTTGAGTATCGCTGTTGAGATCAAAGCTTCTCATGCAGGGATTTACCTGCTTAGATTGTGGTCAGCGTTTAGGAAGCGTTGTGGTTGTCATCCTGTATTACCTATTAAGACAAGCTCATTTATGTTATGTTATTTAAATCTACCCTACACCACAATATTAATTCTAATTTGTTGAGCTTCCTAATAAATATTCAGCCATTTCCTATCTTGTAAATAATCAATTCAGTATATCAGTGAGTCGTTCGACTATATTAATTAATATCGCATTATCAGGACAGGTGTATGTGTCCGTGCAGCTCTTTTTGGACACTGCGCTTACAACTAATGTATTACGGACTTAACTCCCTTAGAGTAATATTTAGTGTGTACCTTTTTCCTAAATTCCTTCCATTCCTTTCTATTTGTAACCATAAGTACCTGTTTATCTCGATTTTATTGATTCTAACTTCATTTTTGTGGGTGCGTTCACTCTATTGTCGATCCTTTTGAATTTATATTTTATGCTGGCTTAACTCTGATCCATAACCAGTAGCAAAGTATATTTTCAACTGTCTTTAACGATTGTCATCAATTCATTTCCCATCAAACGCACTTGTATTTACCCCTTGCTCAACCTTTACAATCAACAAAAATCTATTTAAATTATTGCTATTTAAAAAAAATTGATTGGTATTCAAGATAAATATGTCATTTGTTCCTGCAAATACGCGAACGGTCACTAATCATTGTATTGATGTAAAACGTATTAAGACTTCAATATAGTATACTAAGTAAATCGGATATACCAACGATGTATTGGTTGTCAAAATTGCACAATTTCCTTTATAAATCTTGCGTTATAGCCAATTCTAGTACTTGTACCACTACGTCACTTTTCAAACACAATACACCAGCTTTAACATCTATTAAAAACCACGCTATAAGATGTTATGACATTACTTAATCTTATAGTGGAGTTATTATTTGTAGGTGAATAAAAATGCTATAGCTGTTCTTGATGAACTACACAGTATATATTTCCGTCACATCATCTTATAAGAGAGTTCAGCGTTTCCTTTTGATGAAATGGGCGTTTGATCTAGGAGAGATGTAAGTTACACATTTCAACTTCGGAGGCCAATTTTGTTCCTAGAGAACTTATAAGCCATTTAAATCGTAGACCTGTTACTGAATTTGTAACGCCCTTTCTATTACATTTATTGGTCAATGCGACAACGTTTAATAAAACGTAGTAGGTATTTCCATGGGAACGTATTGTGCATCACTAATAGCTGATTTGTTTTTTTAACTGCTATGATAGTTTTGTTATGTCTAGATTATAAAGGAACAAAAAGATTTCGTTAAGCGCTTCAGTCATACATTTCGATACCTGGGTGACATTTCAAATCTGGATAATCCTCAATTTTATAACCACGTTTCTAATACTTACAAATCAAAACGTAAATTGCCCAGGGCTAATAATAGATCTTAATATGTATATACATGCTTATACTTGTATACTGACACTCATATATGGGTACAGTTGTCAAAACAATTTCAGAAATTGTTCGGAGCATCACTCAAACGTACTGTGCTGCCTGTTAGCTAAAGGTTAGGATTTAAAAAGAAGCCCAATTAGCAATCAGAGGGGACAAAGCATCAAAACCAATCTTCTCTGAAGAGGTTTGGACAGGGGCCTTCATTGAGCCCCTTGGCGTCAGTCAGATTAGAAGTTGGATAAGGACCAAAGACCAAATACACTGATTGGCTAACTATAAGTGCATCATATTTACGATGGAGGATTCTAGGGAGACGTTTTCTGCAAGAAAAAGAGAAAGCGTCTGAAGATTTGATCATTCACAGTTTGAAGACCAAGTTCACGAACAAAGGGGGATGGAATATACCGTTGGAAACAAACTGCTTGAAAGAAATATGTCCATACTTTGATGGGAGCTCTAAATAAGTTCCGAACATGTTTTTTAAATAGCCTTGTTTGTGATAACGATACCCTTGTGTTTACTAGTTATTTGTAAATGTTTAGAATGAAAGTAAAACATTGCGGAACAAGCCCTGGCATTGAGATCTGAGAAACGTATATACCGAAAACACCAACATCAATATCCTGATAACAGTTTACAAAGTCAACTATACGAAAATAAGGCTCGCTTCCAAAAAATATGGATAAAAAACAAGAAGAAATAGATAAATTAAACCACACGGATCAGTTCAGCAAAAACCACAGTAACCAGTATGCTAAGTATCTGTTAAACAACAGAAATCATGAATATATAACCTGTCCAGGATGATCAAAAGAGTCACAAACAACAGTCTTAAGGATTGTTGACAACTTGGTTGAGTAATAATGGAGAGTTGAATTAGAATAAATGGTTTATTAACTAAAAGAACAATTCGATTATAGTAATATTATGACACCACTCGCTATGGTATACTAACTCCATGATAACCGATGGGTGATTAATGACGAATTGTATGAGTTATAAAATCAATGTGAAGTTATAACAAGTGACTTGACGTCCGTGCTGTAGGTTATAAATCCGGGTTTTTCTCCAAAATGCCGTTGAAATAGCTTGTGGTTCTATTATTATTCTAAATGAATTGTTGCTAAGATCACCAAATAAGACAAATGATGTTTAAAATAATCTTCAAATGATTAATTACAAAGTTACAATAATGTAAAGTTGTAATGCTGTAAAATCTGCGTTTATCTCTGGCTGCTCCCGACGCGTGCAGCCGTTCCCGATGACAACAAACTGATCTGATGCAGCCCTGGCTGAACCTGTACTTATAACCTCTGGCTGCATCCGTTGTCATGGAAATCTGAATTTTTGCGTAAGAGACTCCACTATTCTTACCAAATAATGCAATTTCTCATTGCAACTTCCTTCATAGTCCGCGAAACAAAATCATCACACAAATACTATAAATACTTAATAAACTACCCCAATTCTCATAAAACTGGTATACACCAACTACTTATTATTATAGAAACACATACATCTATCGTTCACTGGTGTGACACCATAGAAATTACGTAATAAACAACGTAACTTCCAGCAGCTGCACCGGTTGCTGGCAGCCGTTGCCGAAGTGCTTCTGACATCGGAAATTCACTGGTATTATCTTGAAAACGATTTAACAGGCATGCAAAAAGATGCCACAGCAGTCTATAGTATACAAACTTAAGGTAGACAATGATTCGAAGTGCCAAAACAAGTTCTAACTCAATGAGTTCCGATGTCAGACAGTTCTAGCAGACTGGTTGCAATGTTAACAAATGGCGGAGGCTGCAATGTATCGAGTGCAGCTTTACTTGAATAAAATAGTTCAACGTTCCTGTTGCATCTCTCACCGCTAAGTAACGTATGGAAAAACTTCAGGTTTAGCTTACACAATGTATTGAGCATAAATATTAACTTAATAAGTTCTTCATTCATTCACATACACAATCAGCTGATGTGTATACATGTGTCATTGGTTCATTCATTCATTCATCACACAAATCAACCGTTCTCAACTTACATCTTTTGTTCATTCGCAACTCACTGACCGTATTTGGTCACAATACCAAAAGCCGATGTTCTAGGAACGTCACCGTCAATTTGGCGTCAAACAAAATGACTATTGCATAGCCAAGATAGTTGCCATTTTGTCGTAAGTATTAGTATTCGCGATATCATCATGCATACAAATATACATGTCTTAAAAAAGAGATTGACTATACAGCTAATCTTCAGTCCTTGCAAGTTTAAGCTCGGGTGGAATAGAATAGCAAATAAGCTACTTATGGTGCACAATTGGTTCACATTAGCAAACACAACACCTGTCAATAAATTTTGCTGCCTAATTGAACAAATAAATCATTCAATGGAAACGAAACGGTGTTTCAATTTTCTACAAGTGCATCATATTCCATAAACAGGTCAACTATTTAAGAGGTCTCTCAGAAAAAGAAAAAAATCCATAAGTCTATGAAATGTATTACTTTACTTCTTGATCAAATGTCCTATCTTTCATAAAATTCTGAAGTTAAGTTGTATACAATGTACAAAAGTTCAAAAATGAATATGTGTTTGTTATTTGTTGAATTGGGGCTTATCGTCACTTTCAGAGTAGTTCAACCGATATCGTGACAAAAGACCAAAGGAAAAAACTGAACGATAGGACAGGAATAGAAGCGGTGACAGGAACGAGAAAGCAAAGCAATATATATAGTTCAGAAAGATGGATGAGCCCATGCAACGGCGTTTCCGCCTACTCTTCTATCGAAATTTGCTTGGGGATCTTTATCGCGCTAGGGGGTTAAAATCCCTGCTGATCTTTGTCTGGCCTCTACCTTTCGACCTGTCGGACTTGAATGACCCTACCAGGAACACACGTTCACGCCATGTCATCGAGACTCTCAAACCTCCGAAGGAAATAAGTGTTTGACTTCATTGTTTAGTTTCCTTCATTTATCAAAAACAAGATGAGTGGAATCGACAGAACGAGATACATTGACAAACAAACAAAAGCTGCATCAAACTATTAAGCACCAGAAGGTAAGGCTCACAACAATTCTCAAGACTAATAATCCATGTGGACCGACTTAGGACGGTCACCCAGCACGAAACCAGGCGGTGTGGTTAAACCGGTTAACGAGGCCTCAAACTTCCAACTTCCCGCATGAGACAAGCAGTCTTAAGGATACCTGAGACGTTAATTTTTTCAAACCTTACCTTACATTTTCTCAAAAAGTATTCACAATAGACCAAATAAAGTATATATCATTAGAATACAAAAAATGCAACCTGAATCATGCCTCCGATAAATGTGATATTTATAAGAGGAAGGAACCAAATCTCT
>JAUMGZ010079674.1:0-18213 GCA_032359645.1 Pododesmus macrochisma | reverse complement strand
CTTCCATATCTTCTGTACTGGGATGGAATTGTCCCTGCAATCAGACTTTACTTCCATCCCTTCTGTACTGGGATGGAATTGTCCCTGCAATCAGACTTTGCTTCCATCCCTTCTGTACTGGGATGGAATTGTCCCAGCAATCAGACTTTACTTCCATCCCTTCTGTACTGGGATGGAATTGTCCCTGCAATCAGACTTTGCTCCAATCTCTCCTGGCTATCTTCCCTTTGTTCAAGGTCTGGTTTCTTCTACATTCATTTATTCATATTTGAAACTGTCTAGTTTTTTTTTCATTTGCAAGTTTGTATTTAGTTAGGTGTTTGTCAGCATATGTCATGGTATTGAATCCGTTGATTTCACAATAATATTTTTTAAGCGGTGTTTTAGAGTTCTTTTATTTCTTATTTTTTATTTATAGCAATAGGCTCCTCACATAACAACACTTAACGTATACTTTTTTTTATCAAGTAGCCTCCTTTGGGATACATCACACATAATGACGTCCTTATGTATGTACATAATCCGCTTCACAGTATTTTGAAACGTGGCAAAATTTTAAAATTTGCGAAATACGGACGGAGAAAATATCCATTGGGAAACAGTTTCATTTAAATAAAATCTTCGAGGAATTAGAGACTCTGAAATACGACAAAAAAGTAATGAAATGTTGGTTTCATTCGATCAGCTTTGATGATTTGATTAGATTATACTCAACCCGTATACACGGAACAATTACATTAATTCCCTTATGGCGTTCCTTTTATTTAATATATCGTTTTTTTACCAAAACGCGGTGAAAAATACCTCAATCCATGAAAAATGCTGAAGTGTGTTATTACTAAGCTAAATATCGGTTTGGTCCCAGTATTACGTGTTCACATGGTCATATATTCTTGAAATCCTTATAATATGATAATTACACCCCTGTGCACCATATTAAGAAAAAAAAGAAGATAAATCTTAGAAAGAACACACGAAAAGGTTATATAAATAGGTAACTCCCACAAATTACACAAGAACAGGTAATATAGGTAGACAACTCTAACAAATTACAAAAGAACAGGCAATAAAGGTAGGTTACTCCCGCCAATTACAAACTAACAGGTTATAAAGGTACGTAACTCCCAAAAATTACCCAAGATCGGCTTTTATAAGTAGGTAACTTTCACAAATTACGCACGAACAGGTAGCAAAGGTAGGTAACTCCCACAAATAACACAAAAACAGGTAATAAAGGTAGATAACTCTCACAAAGTACTCACGAACAGTTAATAAAGGTTTATAACTCCCACAAATTACACAAGAACAGGTAATAAATGTGGATAACTCTTACAAACTAAACACTAACTGTTAATTTCATTTTTTTCTAATTTTTTCTAACGATTTTGGTTAAAATAACTAATTAGATACTCTATTTAAAATTAACTACAAAATTGCCATTTTTTTTTTTTAATATATTCACAAATGTAATTGGTATATATGTATTATACTAGGAACGGGCCTTACATAAGAGTAACTTCTTGTCGCCCAATCCTAAATGTTATGTTTGTAAATTAATATGTGTATATGAAATAAAAAATTTTTTAATCAAGGGGTTAGTCAACACATAATTATGTCATAAAAAGTTTGTAGCAGGAATTTACAAAGTGTCTTTATAAATAGCAGACATATAATAATAATTCTGTGCGTTTTTGTTATCTTTCCCCTCTACTAACAATCCTCCTAACACACACACGCGTACGCGTTCGCGTGTTCAACACTCACACCCCCTCTTTTCACAATTAATTACTGTAAATAATATTTAGATTGTTAGCCATTATGTGTTATGTCTTTGTTTATTTATTGTATGTATTAGGGAAGGGCCACTTGAGTTTCGATAACTATTGCCCAATCCCTTTGTCAATATTTATGACAATAACATATGTTTAAACTAAACTAACCTTAACTAAACAAAACAAAACTAAACTTAACTAAACTAAACTAAACTAAACTAAACTAAACTAAACTAAACTAAACTAAACTAAACTAAACTCAACTAACCTTAACTAAACTAAACTAAACTAAATGACATTGAATCTGCAGTTAAACGAATCAATCTTATATTGTCATATTTGATTTTACAAATGTTTTGAATACTTAACTATGAAATTTAAAGTGATATTAACACTGTATTAATAAGTGTAAGGGACTATTTCTCGGGGAATTTCAAAGTCTAGATTTAGAGTTTCTTCCTTTTGGCTAACGGAATTTTAGATTTTGCTGTATAGGATATTAAGAACTGGTTAAGAAATCTCTCTGTGGATCTGTCAACATGTCGTTAAGTATAATTTCATTCCAAAGATATTTTCTTTAAAAATTGCGGACAATGTTGTGATTGAAGACAGAAAGTAAGGATTTACAATAAAGCCTTTTTGTAATCTGCCCCCTAAATCAAGATAGATAACTCTCACAAACTACAAACGAAAAAACAACAAAGCTAGACAACTGTTACAAATTGCGTAGGATCAGGTAAAAAATATCGACAATTCTCACGTTAGATATGTAACCATCACAAGTCCAAAAGAAGACTTTTATTAAGATATCAAAGTAATTTGTGCGACGACGCGGTCAATGGGAGACAACTCTGATACTGATTTCGTGTGTTACTATGAACAGTCGAAGGTAAACAATTCTAAACAAGAAGCATTGAAATCTATTGCGACATTTAAATTGTTCAGTCACCAGTAACGCGTTACACATAACGAAAAGGTACTTCAAAGTTTGCTCTTGAAGCCGTCGTTATAAGCTAATAATTATCACACAAACAGCAGATAAACGAATGCGATACCTTTGTCATAACAGAGATAGTGTTACAGTGAAATCAATATTTAACTCCATATATAGAGAATTACTTTCACAGTTATTAAAATAAGTACTCTTCATAAGAGGAGTATTACAACGAGCTATGACAGTGATAATGTGTCATCCGGTGTATAATACCTACATTAGCGTCGCATTATAGCATTATTGATATGAAGTTAAGGAGAATAAAAAAAATGTCAAATGCGTTAATATAACGTGAATATATAAAGAAAGGTGAATATTTAAGAAAATGAAAATGAGTTAATATTACATGAGTATACGAAGAAAGGTGAATACATGAGGAAATTAATAATGCGTTAATATTACAAGAGTATATGAACAAATGAATATTACATGAACTTTAAGAATAAATGTGATCAAATACATCAGCATTAGCGTGCATTTTGTAGATATGATATTCAATAGGTATTTATAAAGATTTAAGGTGAATCAGTATACGCCTCTGGGTGAATACATGAGAAATGCAGGATGAATTTGTTTATATAACATGAACTTTAAAGAATGAATGTAATCAAATAGCAGGTGAGACAGCACTGTAACGTGTGATACTATGTCATGTAATACATATCATTTATAAATTGGTTGTGTTCTCTAAAACATGCTTATTGACCAAGGAACCAATGAAGTATTGCATGATGTATGAAAAATTAAAAGATAAAACAAGTCAAACTTGTCAACCTTGAAAACCTTAAATGGGGGAGATTTGTTGGATTCATGAGATTTAAATGTTTTTTAAGAAATAATAGGGAAAATAAGAACGTTCATGGGGAGACGACGCGTGAATGGCCAGAACTTTAATATAAAAAGAGGGTCTCGCTATTTATAGGGGAGATTTGACAGGTATGAAAGTATTTTAAGACTTTTGAGAGAAGAAAAAAATTATAAAAATATAGGGCCGTTCCGTCCCTTCGTTAACATTGAGAATTCTAATACATTTAGATAATTCATTAACCGCTTAACTACACCGATAAAATGTCACAATTCTGTTAAAGTGATAGGCGCAATCTTTATTTAAACTGCTGCCTAAATATACCGCCAGAATATGGGACACAGGCGCGTGCCATGTTCAATTTGATTGGTTGTTGGCACACGTGCTAACTAGAGCCTTTGCCTCCAGGTGTGTTCAGAGTGATGTCGACATTAGGGTCACGTGGTGATGTAGATTACTTTGACTAAAGGTGAATTGAATTTAAATGGAGCGTTCAGCAGATCTAAAGAACTGTACATAATCACCTCCAGATCTTATAAAGGAATTCACAGGGCATTCAGTCACCTGAATTCTGTACGCAACAATTAGGAACGTTCTTTAAACCTTGCCCGTGCCCTCGACGTACTTCCGAATAAATAATCAAGTTCACAAAAAGCTTTGTAGAGCATCCCGCAGCCGATATATTGTAATGTTAGGTAAATGTAATTTAAGTTTCCTCCGCCTCTGTCGGTGTCTTTGTTGTTGTCTGTGGGGCGTCGTCTGGGCACAGGTATGTACCTAACACCTGTATCCGAAAACGGAGGGAAAACTGCTGATCCAGCAAGTCGTACAAGAATAAAAACACGAACCTCACAACGTCCCACTAAGTGCATTAATTATACCTTTTAATGTACAGCTTGTTAATTTCTAATTCACGTTGTCAATAAAATATCCCTTTTTTTAAATGTGTATCCTAGGGGAGCTTAAAATGGTTTATCTTGCTGACTATTAATGTACGTTAATTAATATGTTTGCATTAGTCAATCAGGAAATCTAAACAGTTTTTGTTTTGCTTAATAAAAAACCTGCAAAAAGAACTATTACATAAACGTTTTTATGTTTCAAAGATGGACGTTTTACATGTGTGTTTGCTTGATTCTGGAGTGTGTTTATACGTAGATGATGGATGTCCGCTTTACAATCAGTGCATACCTAGCTGTCTGTTTCACAGGCAATCAGTAACAGATAATCTTATTGTACTGAATACTGTTGAAACAAGAATTAATTGTTTTACCCTTTTTGTATCTGCCCGTCTCTGTCTTTCATCAGCACAACAATATGCCTCTCTCTCTCTCCCCCCCTCCCTCTCCCCTCTCTCGTTTTGCTTGCCAGTCTATGTCGCTTTCACTCTTGTTCTCAACTTATTATTGTCAGTAAAATGCTCTCTCTCTCTCTCTCTCTCTCTCTCTCTCTCTCTCTCTCTCTCTCCAGTGTAATGTTATGCACTGTTGCTTTCTTTAGTTATATGAAATATGAGTCAGACTGAGCAGTCAGTTGGCCTCTGTCGTTTCTCACTTTAATTATTTCACCCTGCATACCACATAACTTCACTGTCTTCTGCAACTCCTGGTGGGGCTTCAGGGAGGGGGACTTTTGTACGAGATCTGCTCCCGAATTGGACTGATTTTTGTGGCTCCAATACTTTTAGGGTGTTAATTTAAAATAAAAATAGAAGTTGCACTCTATTTCATATAAACAAATTGTATTCAAATTTTAATAGATTATAACTTGAAGTTTATTTGATCCCAGTGTGAGCCTCAAAAACTGCTTTCCATGAAACGTGCTCTTAGAAAAAGCAAATGGCGAGAACATATACAAGAATTCTTGAACACGGTATCCGTTTTTAGCTTTTAGTAATCAATAAAAGTGAAGTGTGCTCTCTGTGTAATTAACCATCTTAACGACTTCTGAAAGCGCCTTGATCGTTTGTCTTCTTCTGCGCATGCGTAAGACACAAATCCGTTCGGTAATTCTGATAAATGTGTTTTTAATTTTCTTACATTCGAAAGGCAGGCAAAACTTGTTTCGGAGAAAAAATAAACATGTATTTTGGCCTCATTTAACGGCAAATTGGCACCCGATCCATTAACTATAAAAATAAATTGAAGATCTTCAGTCGTAAGTAAAATGCATGGTTCAACTAGCGGCACGCACACATTCGAGGTCTGGTTTTTTTTATTGTTTAAACACGTTAGTTTACATGTGTTTGAGATATTCGTCCTCAATTTTGTTTTAGTAATTAAAGAAAAAAAGAAAAAAGCGAAAGCTGGCTATCAAAGCGACGGATTTGAAATTGACAAATAGAATTGAGAATCTTGAAACATTATATTATAAACAATGTGTTACACTATCATTGTTCTTTAGTTTAATCGTATCAGTTTACATATATTTTGAGAGATTATTCCTAAATTGTGTTTTAGTTATTGAAAAACAAGAAGAAAAAAAAGCTGGCTATCAAAGCGACGAATTTAAAATTGATTTTATTGAATTGAGAAACTTGCACCATATGATGTATGATTATAAACAATGTGTAAGGCTATCGTTTTTATTCTAGTTTAAACGTATACTTTGAGATATTCTTCCTAAATTGTGTTTTCGCTATTTAGAAACAACAAACAAGAAATCTGAAAGTTAGCTTTCAAAGTGACAAAATTGAAATTGACTTAGAATTGTGTAACTTGAAACACGTGATATATATGATAACGTATAGTGTGGTACAGCGTTAAAGAAATAATTGCACGAAAAGGCTGCAGACGTGATAAATAACAGTCAACAAAAACAGAATAAAAAATAAAAATATAGGATGCACGTTACATAAGGAATGACGGCGATTGATTTAAAAATGATATTTATACAGTGTTAGATTTAGATCAACACCTGAGATAAAATATCACCTGGGGAACATTTACCTGGAGATCGTGTACCTGATTATGAACACCTTGATAGAGGTGTATCTGGATAACACATGTAGTGTAACAAATGACATTGCATAGGTATTTTTTTGTACAGATGTCTAACACATTTCACAAGAGTAAATATTCAAATAAAAAACCCGTTGACTTTAAGTTGATGACAAGCTTTACATTTAGACTTGCAGAAGTCCGTATATAGTCAGTAAAACTACTGTTTATTTATCGCACTTGTACATATCATTTATTTGTTATGTTCATGAGCTTATGAAGGTTTCTTTGTTATTGTGACGTGACATACGGAAATCATGATAATCCTTATTACATATATATAGACAAACAGATAAATATGGTTTACTATTTCTGTACTAATTAAGGACAACAAAAAGCGTCGGGAAAAATTCATCTAATATGAAGAAATTATCAATATCATATATGCGGGAGTGAGAAGATATACTTATTTCTTCTTCTTCATCATCACAACAACAACAACCACAACAACAGGAGCAACCATAATAACAACAACAAACAACTGTTTTTCAGGCACCTGCCTCGAGCTGAAATGAAGGGCGTGTTTTTGTTTTTTTGTTTTTTTTAAAGACTCGTTTGTATAGACATGCACAAGGCCGTGTAACATTATCACACAGTAATCACGTTCTAACTTGAAGTTCGAATGAGCATACAAAACTCTATGTTTGGTTGACCATATTCTACCAATCAGACTTCTTGAATCAATACACGCTGTTTTTCATGTAAAGGACTAATTACAACGATCAGTTATCAAAGCGATCTTAGTTTAGCCAGGTAAACATTGATACCTGAGATGTACTTTCTTGTGTAAAGCCCCATTTCCAATCATTATAAAAAACACATAATGATCGCGACTGAGTTAGATTTCCTATTCAGCGCTAACGAAGATCAAAGTCTGCGTGTTATAATTGCAATTACAGGTTATGTTCCGCGGATGCTGGCAAGGTTCTACAGGTACGGTGCCGTGTATTCTGTAAAACATGGTCGATGTTCTTTGTCATCTTCATCGACCGTGTTAGATGATATCAGGTGTGTGATTTCATGTCCGTCGTGCGCAGTTTTAATTAGTGTAATCATACCTGATTCATTTTCACCTGTGGGGCTTGCCATGGGTTAATTTTGAGAATAATGCATTGCTGCAAAAGCATAGTCATGGTAACAGATCTAATCTCGCCGCCTCATTTTAGTCGATAAACCACAAATGTGAACTACGATTATTTCTCAACAATACCTATATAATATAGCTATATATAAATATAGAACAAAATTTTACACAATACGTATTTTTAAGAAATAATGGAAAACCTTATATTTTACGACAACAAGAGTTTTGGGGAGATTTGTAAGTTTCTCACTTTCAAACTTGATTCCATTTTCTCTGCGTATCATTCGAGATACCTTGTTTCACTTTTAACCAATGACTAAAGTTATCGCTATAAAAGATATTATGGTGTTATCGTTATTTGGCACTATCACACGTTTTATACAACAGTCATTTCCCTAGTTCCGAATTGCTGAAAATAACTTGTTCCAAATAATGAATTTTCTTGAGTTCTTGTTTTTTAAATTCCAAATGATCTTTGCATAATTGTCTCAGATTCTGATGAGCTTTTCAAGTTGTTAATGACGTCACTTATTTGTATATTACAGATGAACCGTCCTATACAGGTGAAACCAGCGGATAGTGAGAGCAGAGCAGGTACGAACAACAACGCAGGTGATTTATCTTCATTACAAGTAGAGTAGTCTCCCTGTTTACTGTGACGTAGAGTAGTCTCCCCTGTTTACTGCGACGGAGTGTAGTCTCCCCTGTCCTGACTGTGAATTGAAGTAGTCTCCCCTGTCTTCATCATGAATTAGAGTAGTCTCCCCTGTCCTCAATGTGAAATAGAGAAGTTTCCATTGTATTCATAATCAAGTAGAATATCCATTGTGTCTTAATTCTCCAGAAGAGTGGTCTCCATGTGACTCCAAAATCACATTGAGTAGTCTCCCCTGTTGCAAACATAATTCAGTCTCTACATTTTAAAATAGCAACTAGCGTCTGTTGTCTTGCTTGCTTTTTCACAATGCAAAAATGTGTGATTCAGATGGAAATTACAGTAGTATGTTTTCTCCAGTCGTTTTGCATATCGGTGCCCCCAACTGACGTATAAATGGGGGCAGTGAAACGTGTGACAAAGTAGACTTTAGTGTGTACCTCAATCATTTAGCCAACAAACCTACATTGTGCATTTAAGAACACTTTTACTGTATAGCATTGTCACAAAAATCACAGGCACATGCGGTGGTATGGAGACTTTCACATAAGTTGATTTATATAGACATGTTTAAGATTAGTAAACTTATATGTGCATGTTTAAGAACAGTCAAATTTTATGTTTAAAATAACTAAGTTTCTGTAGATATGTCTACGTTGAGTAAGTTTCCAGACACCATGGCATTAATTTACACCATGATTCCTTTCCATGGAATCCTCATAGATATATTAACTATCAATGAGTGTCATCGGGACAAAATAAAGTCGGAAAGGCTACCGATGGTCGATTCTGCGTTCAGAATCACAAGTAAGATGTACGCCATAATCGATACAAATGGACATGGGAAAAAGCATTTATACGACTCAGATGGATCGAAAATGGAAGAATAAATGGAGATTTAGTCTGTGGATTTACATCCGAAGCAAATTGTACACATTCAAGACTAATCATTATATAAACACAAGTAATGGTCTCATTACGGGACTATATTGACAAGTCTCGGAACAAGAGTGATACACTGATAGGTAGTAGTTAAGTCAATTTGGTCACGAACAAATCACGTGAGAGTTGACATGTATTATCACGTGACTGCGTCAATGAAATAAGAATGTCATGTTTACATTACATATACTTATTATTAGATGAAGCAAACAAATATGTTATCAAAGTGTCACATGGTGTTCAGGTTGAAACAAATCAGTGAAAGAAAATCGATCACACTCCGAGTGGCTACATCCAAATTTTAGAGGCTTGTGAGATGCTATACTCGTTAAAAGATTCTTATGAGTTCAAATATAAAAAATGTCTGAAACTTAATAATATAAAGGCCGTAGCCACTTTTGAGGCAATTGCCGAACTAAAAATTGGGCATAAAACATTTATAATATACAGATTCCTTATTGTTATTATTGTGCTTAGAACGCATGATTTTGCTTCATATACCCTAGAGCTCGAAGACCCCAAGACCCCCAGACCCCTCTCCTAACATTTTTATCTCCCTCCACTCGGGAGATACTAGTTTTGTTTGCCTCGATTAAATTTAAAACCTAGCTACGGCCTTGCATATACTATACTAGTGAACACGATGTATCTAAAATAAAGGAATGTCAAGTCCTCACAACAACGCACGCACGCACAATAATACCAACTTAATCGTCACAAAGACACAAATCGAATATCACGGAAACTGGAATATATAGACAGCCCAGTTAATCCTTCAGAAAGCAGCTACTCCTTCTTAGAATTGACTATGCAAACATGTTTGTAGTTGAGTATCATAACGTTATATAACTAATACGAATTTCCTGTTTATATAGAAAGTATAGTTGAACATGATAAATAATAAATGCCTGAAATTGAATTACATCTTGCAGATAAAAGTAATGGGTGAAATCTATTTAATGCATCTTCATATGGGCACATGACAAAATCCAAAATATTTGCCTCAAATATGCAATAAATCAACATTTACAAGTGCACTTTTGTCTCTTTAATATAGTTATAGTGTGCATGTGAAGACAGAGCGAAATTTGCTTTGTAGAAAAGATATTGGTATTTTTGATATACTTTTCTTTGCTGTGTTTTTCTTTTTGTGAGACAAGTGACGTTGTTGTAAACTTGGTATTTGATTAATTGATTCTTTTCACGTTTTTGTCATTTTTTCTATCGTGTATTTTGTTGCAGTAGACAGAACAGATTTCCGCAAACATACAACTAGATAATAGCGGAGCTACCCGAGCCAACAGACCTCGGCGAAATGAATCCGCGTATACAAAAGTTGAGTAAATACAAACCGCTTTTCACTAAAAGCAATTTAACACTCCGCTGATTTTAATAGATCTGTGTAAATTTGGAAGTGCTTTGTACCCCACACTAAAACTAAATCACAAAATCTGGGGTTAAAACGGGTGACTGAACTTTGATGTCATTCATTATCATGTCAAAATAGCTGCGTCCCGGCACGCGACCCGCACGCGACAGTCGTGTGTCGTCTGCCGTCGTTGTCGTGGGAACAGGATCTACAAAGTTCGATTGACTTAATGACCCCTTTATATGCCGATTCGTGTTTAAATTCAAACAAAGAAATTATCGTGAATTTCATAAAGTCAGAATTCATAACTGCGTTGTCATTGATGTGGAACAAAAGTCCCATGGCAGACAAAGACAACAGAAGCGTTGTCGGGACAGTCCTTGCAAACTTTTATAGGGAGTTGGCAACAAACTTTAAAACTTTATCTCAAATCAAACAAAACAGTGGCGTAATCCATTTAGATCACTGATCAAAATATGAGAACATTAATGTTAATATAGTGAACAACTACCCATACTAGATTGCTTCGAGAAATGTTACTTTTGCGGTTAACTAAAATTCGGAAAATTGTGAAACTTATTACAAAATTTGTTCAACATATCGATGGTTTATAAGCGGGATAACATTAATTAAGACAGGTGTTAACACACTAAACACAAGAGTGAAATCTGGTGAATTATAACGTTACGTTCACTATGAGTATTCTTCGTCATGTATTCAATACGGTGAAACATTTAGCGAACATTTTCCGCATTGAGGTGCGTCTCGTATAGAATAAGATTGATAAATAAATAATAAATAAGTTTTACAAGAGTCGGCATGGTTATAATACCAAGTACATCATAAGCTCTAGTGTGCTGTTGACCGACTAAAAATGATGTTAAAAAATGTATGAGGGAGCACTTCAGATATAAAACACACAGCAGTCGCATTGTACTACTTAAACCTACAATTGTATGCTATTTAAACTTAATAAAAACTTAAACATTTATAAATTAACGGGACATTTCAACAATAAGAAAGACTGCACAGCAATAATAAGCAGCGATTCTTTGATATTAACAAGTTAATGTTTTCTTTAAGTATTTTAGAAGCCCGTATGCAATAAACACTTTTCGATAAAGTTCAATGTTATGGCCTTAGTTTACACTTGTGACCAATAAATTAGTTGCAGATTTCACCTGTTTAGCGCTCGCAATTTAATTATTCAAATTACTTTGAAGTTATGACCAATGGGAGGTCATCTGAATCGCGTGTGCCGCACGCGCCGCGATCAGCCATAGTGAATGACGAGTAGCATTGCTCGGGCAAATATCGATTTTCATTTGAAGTATCTGAAATGGCAGATCTTGAACCCGTAGAACAGTAAATATTAAACATAAGGTTTCTGTGAGTACAGGCGACAGAAGATAAGTTCACACGATAGGATACAATGGCTGGTCGTGTGATCGAGCTGTGATTGAAATCTGTCAAGAATGTCAATATCATTACCTCATACTTCAAATATCACGTGATCAGTTTGTTGAAATAACGGGTTACACTAACGCGAGATTAGAGTGAAGCAGGTACTTATAAGTTTCTGAGTGAAGTAATGGTATAAAATAAAATGAAATAATGTGATAAAATCGCGTGAAATAACGGGATTCTATAAAACAAAATCACGGAATGAATTAAAATGAAATAACGAGAAAAACTGGGGTGAAAAGAAAGGGATAAAAAAAAATGAAATATATAACCGGGCATTTGGAGAAGAATTTTGGTTAAGATAACGGAATCAACTTATATAAAATAACGGGCATTTCGTGTTAACTATATAGACACGATAACGGGTTAAATGTGTGTACAATAAGTATAGTGAAGTAAGGAATTATACTCTTTACACATATAACATGTACAATACATCAATGATAATATCCAAACATGGATTAATAGCACTCCTCCTCGAGATTAGTCCCTTGTGAATTGTACTTGGAGATTTGTAATGCTGCTAAGGTACTAAGAGATAAGACACATGGTCTTAACGGACGCGTTTGTGCTAACTGGTTCGCTCATAATGGCGTGTTTGTACTAGTGTTTCTATTGATGCTTTAAAAATTGAACCGAAATTAAGATCTTTCCTTTAAAAAATACCATACTAGCAGTGTGACATTCATCAAATATTTAATAATATCAAATGAAACGACAAAGAATCTGATCTTGATGTTTGATACGTGCAAACAAACACTGACACCAATATATAATCTATACCATAGAAGGTCTGTGGGAGTGATACGACATTGAATTCCAATGATCGCAAATAACGAATATCAATCGATTGAAATTCAATTTAATGAAAACGTTTTTAATTAAAAAAAAAATATAACAGGTTTTGACAGCTTACGTATTTTCAACCGCTGACATAACAACGACATTTAATATCTCAATAACGGTTGATATGTATGAAATGTATTGACAAGTGTGATACAAGGCTGCTCCAGTTATGCAGATGGTGTAAGCTACACACAGGTAGATTACAGATCTAGATATGACAGATGTTACGTTGAAATCATTAATGTATATATATGAATACATGTGTCAATGTAATGAACGTATGACATTTCACACTTACAAGGGACAGGTGTGCAAAAAGAGGAATCCGGATTCTGTTATCGTTTATTTATTAGAAATATCGAATAGCGTTGGTTCGTAGGCGGTGGCCTCTGAATCTCGTGTTTTTATGACTGAAGTGTTATGTTTCGATAATGTCTATCAAACTAAAACCTGTGTCATGGAGTGATGTGTTTCTCTCATATTATTGATTAAATGTAATGCATGGTATCGGCGTTCATAGATTTAACGGAATAACGGTCAAGAATTTCTAAAATGTTTTGCAGTACATTTTATTGAGATTATAACAGATAAATCTTTTTATTACGATTCACAAAGTGAAAAATATAAACAATACTTAAGTCTTAGATAACATCTTCACAGGAGCGAGACTATATGCAGTTTGTTTACTTAAGTCAGTACAGCACATCCTGATTTGTTTAGAATAATCTCCAACCTTACAAAATGTCGTCATTAGTCCGTAACCTCCCTCCCATCCCTAACATGTTCTTATCAACATGCCTCTGACGTAACACAACTCTGTAATACTTTTTTAAACGTCCTGTTACATTAAAACAACAACATAAAAACGTAACAAAACAAACCAAGAACAAACAAGAAATAATAGTAGTAATAAAAAATAATGAAACAAAAAAACTCCCACACAAAAGGAACTGGCGCGGTGACCGTGTGGTTAGCGTGTTCGCCTCATGTCGGTACTCTGGGGAAGAGAATCTGCGATCGCAGGCTAGAATCCTGGTTGCGCCAAATTCGAAGACTTTAAAACTGGGCACTCTTCTCGCTCCCTGCTGAACACGCAGCATTGATGGGTAGGAGAAGGACTGGTTGGTTCGGTGTCGGTATAATGTGACCGAGTGAAGTATCATGTCAATGTGTTTCACGGCGTGATATTTCAGTGAAACAGCACTATAAAGTCGCCATAATTGCGCACTGTCGCAAGCAGACACCTTTTCGATATGACCTATACATGAGTTAAAGGGACGCTAAACCCCAATAAAACAAAACAAAACAAACACACGAAAGGAATGCAGGAAAGAAAGGAAAAACCCCAATAAACTATAACAAAGTAAATGTATATAGCGTAACGTAGCTTATTAGTTAAGGTATCCAGACAAACTACACAATGTGTCGTTGGGGCTCGACCTCTTCTTGTGTCTCTGTACGAGTTGGTTTTTATCGTGTTTTCATTGTGATTGTTGTCGCATACAACGGACAAGATATTAATGCTTATAAGACGGAATACGCCAACAAAAATATGGAAAATGGGAAAATCAAGAAACTAAAAACAACCCAGTCGCGTGCGTCTTGTTCTTGACTCATTAAAACAACCTTAAAATATGTTAATGTAAGTTTTCTATTTACTTTTGGCTGGTTTCTACATATGTTGTCCCATTTTACATTGAAAAGTGAAGTTATCATGGACGACTACTGACAAGGAAAGTTCCCGACAATATAAAAAAAAACCAGTATGGGATCAACAGAACGAGAGACATTGACAAACAAACAATAAGTGCGTCAAACAAAAAAGAAACTTAAACCAAACCAATAATGTATGCCTTTGTCTCATTAAAAAACAAACTTAAATTATGTGGATATCTGTCTTTATCTACGTCTGGCTAGCTTCTGAAAATGGTTTCCCATGCTACTTTGAAGAGCGAAGAAATCACGGACGACTACTGCTTCAGGACGAGTTCATTGTCCTTGCTTTGATCTTTGTGTTAAAGTCGACATATTAATATCTCCATTGTTCTCATTTCTCTATGGTGTCTTTACTTTCTTTGTTTGTTTTATTAAACTTGTCCTTCTTTGAGGTCATCTGTTAACGGTATTAGAACCATCTGTCTTTTTACTGGTAGCGGGGTGTATCAGCGATTATAGAAACACCAGTTAAATAGACAGAATCACCGCACGAACAGATGTGCTTTCACTATTAATCCTTATGTTAATGTGTCGGTAAATAATCGCCTTTGTTGTTGTTTACTTAAGTCGCGTGCCGAATGTCATTTGTTTACCTACCTGTGAGCGCGCGACTTCATACCTGTGAAATGTGTTGAAATGGGCTAGCCGGTTTATGTTATCTGGATTACCTTCCTCTTTGTTTTGTTGTCGGTGTGGTCATTTCTAGCCAAACTTTCGTCCCCTCGGTGTCAAAGTTTGATTTTTGCCTATAGGCTTGCATTTTCAACTGTAAGATCTGACCATTCAATTCTCACCTGTCGGAAGCATTATATGTAGTGTAGTCGTTATTACTAATTATATATTAGCAACTAATTTAACGGCTTAGCGGGTGTTGGTCAGGACGTGACACCTGTCCGTACCACTGACCGTTACCTGCTGTGTCCGAAGTCGAACAGTTTGCAGACAGAGATTTTGTCGATTCAATACCTATATACACATTACACAATCGTGTCCACGCGTGCTGTACATACATACTAATTATAAGTTAAATATTGACCGCTAATGACAGTTGGCAGGTGAAATGTGTCAATCGCTGTCCACTAACAGCTTTTGTGGTCAGTTGCTTACTAAATGATTGTTATGGATCGTTTTCGTGATCACGAGATAATCGAAAGTACTCTTTGTCAGTAAAATGCAACTAAAAAATACCCCCTCCCCAACAAGAGAGAGAGAGAGAGAGAGAGAGAGAGAGACCACGAACAAAGAATTCAGAAATAAACTTAATTAAGTTATTAGTAAAACACACCCCTAAAAAAGAAACAAACAAAAATAAAAAAAACAATACAAAAATAAAAAAAAAAAAAAAAGCGAGAGAGAGAAAAATAGAAAAAGAGGATATTTTAAATGCGAACATAATATAACGTCATTGCGAGATTTTTTTAAAATGCATTACAAATACCTTTTGTCTTTAAACAAAGTTATTTTGATATAATCGTGATACTATTAATGCTATTTACGTAGTTGTTTTGTATAGTGGTTTTTCATGGTTAACAAACAAGTAATACCAATATCACATTATTACATAGTTAAGGCCTATTTTTGTAATTCATTAAGACACTATATTGATATAGAACATTAATATTGATGAACGTCGGTCGTTTGATGGCAGTAAAAACAGTGGTACAATAAATGATCAATGGGTGTCTACAGAGCCTGTAGCGACAATATTATAATATACTAAGGGCTTGTTCCATACAATAATGGAATTGATAACTGCCTGAATGCTAAATATGGAACAACTCTAATAAAAAAAATGCTTTAATTAAAAGCATCAACATATATTCACCAAGCCTAAACTTTAAACCCTCAGCCAAAAAGGGATTTTAAGCTTAAAATTCACCCGTAAGTAAAAAGGAAAATGATTGATTTATCATTTTATTGGATTTTTTGGGGGTTATTTCTAGATCTAAAGCCTAAAATTCACTCATAAGTAAAAAGCAAAATGATGGATTTACTAATTTTTTTTTATTTTTGGGGGGTTATTTCTAAAGTGCTTAAAAAACCAGAGGAATGTTAAAACAAAAGTAAGCCTTTTAAACCTTTATCTTAAATTATATAAGATAACTTTGGACATTTTAAACAAACGCAAGGTTTTTGTTTTTAATTTTTAATCTTCATTTTACAGTTTCTGCATCTCGTATTGCAAAGTACCTTCATTTTTAATGTCTTTTGTTTAGCTGCTCGTCATGTCAAAGGCGGACTCCCGTTATCTCCCCCGATATCTTATCCCTGATTGCGTGCTTTAAAATCTTAAGCCTTTGATTGCAAGCACTCTGATTTTATCTTGTCAAATAAACGATCTGTCAGACTCCTAGATGAGTTTGTGTGAGGCATGGCTAGCAGTTTATTGACGTTCCCAGCCTCCGTACCAGAAACATAGTGTAGTATCGATCCGTACACCTGTACAGTAAAGACGTGACTCAGTATAACGGGTTTGTCATGGTCTTTGTGACACCAATGTTGTGTTTTACATATATACAGGGTTGGTACTGATGACAATGTGTTCTGGTTAGACAACCGTCCTACAGGGTTGGTACTGGTTAACAGAATATTTGGGTTTTCGTCAACAAGATTTACAGGTCTGAAACTGATGTTGTTCACTATCACACAATAAAGTTATGAACCGACACTTGCAACCAACAAAATATTTAAACAAATAAATTTACTAAAAGGGAATTTTTTTTAAGGAATGAAAGTAATTGCTTGGTTCTACTCCTTTTTTTCTTCAATATGTCGTGATGTTAAAACTTTACAGACCACAAATATCTACATACAACAAGTTGACAGTGTTGTTGAATAAAAATTGACATATGAAATATATAAACATTTATGCACGTCCCAGTTTTACTGGTGGAGGAAACCGGAGTACCCGGAGTAAACAACCTACCTACGGCAAGTCACTGGCAACTTTCTCACACTAGGCTGCCCGGACGGGAATCGAACCTAGGAGGTGAAAGGCTCTTATGATTACAAGCCGGCGACTTTAACCAATAAGCTACCGCGGCCAACATATTCTAAGATATTGCCGCGGTATTTAAGTGGTAAGTGTGTCCTCTTTGTGGGCGGAAGGCCCGGACTCGACCCCCGACCCAAGGGATTAAAATTAGGTAATCGTTTTGCTCCCCGCTAAGCTATCATTATTTTTGTGTAGGAGAAAGACTGGTTGTCTCGGTGTCAGGATAATGTGCCCGAGTGAAGTATAATCTCAATGTGTCTGCGACGTGATATTTCAGGGAGATAGCACTATAAAGTCGTCATAAGTGCGCACTGTTACAAGCATACTCTGTCTCGATATGACCGTGACATGAGTCGAAGGGACGTTAAACCCCAATAAAACGAACAGAAAATTTACACACAATGTTTTTCTATCAACTAATTGTTGTTACTGTTTAATTAGATAACTTGAAATATGAAGTATATAGAAATACATTCGTCAGATAGATATAACGTCGCACATGTGTAGCAGGAAACGCTTACCATATCGCGAGCACCTGGTTTCGCTTCTAGTTTTTTTTAATAGAAGTTCGT
>JAUMGZ010079564.1:0-18215 GCA_032359645.1 Pododesmus macrochisma | reverse complement strand
CTCGCGATATGGTAAGCGTTTCCTGCTACACATGTGCCACCCGCCGCGATGCCTCCGTGTCATTCCGGTGTATGGTACAATTTTACATTGGCAAAAATATACAAAAATTGCAAAGTGAAACAGGCAACCACTAAATATAATATATATGAGAGGAAAAAACACTACATATTTCTTGATATTCACAATTCGATCGAAAAGACCAAGCAAACAGTAATGAAATGGCAAATCACGGAGAAGGAATATGACACCCAGAATGGAAAATACATTAAAAAATCTGTGCGACTTGGGCACTTGAACTTATCAGATATATATAGAAAGCGAAACATAAAGGAATGTTCAAACAGGGTAAAATTATTGAGACAAACTATCAGAAAAAAAGTTCAGCACAGGATAGTGAAACTAAGAAAAACAAATTACGAAAGATCAAGACGAAGCAAACGTGGCATGAAAGAGAATTGTATTTTCTTTGTTTTACAAGAATCAGATAAAGTTATCAGTAAAATGACTTCTACTTCTATAGTTCTAACACTAGATGTACTTCTCTTCATTAGCATCATGTGAAATGATTGTACCAATTGTAAATGTACTGTTGTAGATACTGTGTCCTCTGTGTTGCGGCCAAAAAGGGGAGTTCGACAAAATCAAAGTCTACAACAATCCTCACCAAAATGCTTCCACGTTATATGTCTAAAGATTACAGATTCGGTAAAACAAAAGTAAGGATTTCCGATGGCAGCTGTCGATATAAATATATTTTATCATACTTCGATGTTAATGTCACTTTTTCTTGTTGTCCCTATTATATTTGTTATAGGGTGTCGATATCGACGAAATAGTAGATAGCTCCCCACACACACACACACACACACACACACACACACACACGTATGTATGATACTAATGTTCAGCTCTTAATTTACTTTAAAAAAAAAAACTTTCCATTCTTTGCACTGCCAATATCGACCCATGCATTGTTTCAATCAGAAAGGTTTATGTATGACAGACAATGAACATAAGTGAACTTACAAGCCTAACCATTTTATGCTTATTTTAGAGATCGGTCCCGTCGTATTAATCGGGGGGTTTTCTAGTCCAGTTGCTACCTTGGAAAATGTTCATTCTTCCAGGCCACATGAGATATTCTTTTCTGTGTATTGAAGTAATCTTTTTTCATTTAATATATCAATATTAATGCGTTTTGACAACCTACTCATAAATTATGGAATTGGTTATTTTTGAAGTCTTAAGCGAAGTCTTGCACAATTTTACAGTTTATGCATGCGATATTTTTATCGTATACCGCTAAGATATGTTTTAAAGTGAAAGTATATGCCTACCATAGAACGCTTATAACCAAACAATCCGTGTACCGGTCTAAGCCTAATCAATAATATTAATTTTAAACATAAGTTTCTTTTCCTCAGCTCCATTCTTGGTGCCACTGATGATTTTCAATTTTCTTCTTTCCAGATGATATTACTATTTCATATAACGAACTATAATGAAATATACATTTTATCGAAATACTTTAGGTATTTATGACGGATGATGTTAATATTTGGCTTGAGAGATGTCTTACCAAAAAGCAAAAGGCGGCAATAGATGTCATTCAGAAACATTACGTGCATTACAAAAAGGAAAAGGAAAGAAAGAAATTAGAAGAGAAAGAACGGGTTCGTGCTTTAGCACAAGATATAGAAGATGTAAGTCATCACATTAAAAATTTGTTTTTTGACGAATAACACAACAATACGAAAAAGTCGAGAATCGCAGATAAACTTAAACAAAAGCAATGTACGTTCAATTTAAAATAAATGATTCATGCGTATGATGTGAAGAAGAGATGATACATGCGCTAGACAACATACAAAATTACGAAAATGAACGACACAATAAAATCACAACATTTCATGTTAGTTACCACGAAGAGTCAACTGCAAGCAAATGCCTTACAAATAGTAAATCGAAAAACCAATACTAGACTCTAAGGCCGGAATTCCATGGACATTGTCATACAATAAGAAAACGTTGGACGCACACAGAAAAATGATCATAATATACATTTATTAACTAAATATGGAAACATCACGAACTTCTATTAAAAAAACTAGAAGCGAAAAGCACTTTGGGACGAGGGTCTCTCACCCTGAGTTTTGGTTCTTTACCTACGCTCTCTTATATATATTTTTTATAACTATTGGTGGCATGATTCAGTTTGGAATATTGTATGTTTTATATTATATTATATCAATTTAAAAAATAAATAAATACATCGTAAAAAACATAGTAAATCGGAATGACTGATTGACTTACTAATAATTAATAAAGGGGGTTACCGAAAGACGAAACTCGAAATGTATATCAGTCAAGCAAACATATTTAGAAAACATGCAAGTATGAAGCCAAATTAATGCTTGGTAGAAACTCAAACTATGACATAAGGAAATTCAAACTATGACGTAGGGATAATGTCTGTAATTATATCAGAAACAGACCTGTCGAACACCCCCCGCCCCCACTGTATCATGATGGCGGCCATAAAACTTCCTGAAAGCAGACCGAAGTCTGGGTAGTGTATAACCCACAATTCATAATTCACAATGTAATCCATAAACGCTTGACTGTTTTCATAGACATCAAATGCTTCAACATTAGGGAGCAGCTTTAGAAGAGACCACTTCAGACCAATAGACAGCGGAGAGGAAGAAGGGGATGATGATGTCAGTCCATACGACGAAGATGAACAAGATGATAAACCACCGGATTACAGCAAACCAAAAAAGGACTTTCGCTTACGAGATTCAAGGAAGATATATAATAAAAACTTTGACAGCTTTGATGAAGAAGACAGTTCCTCACAGCAAACCGACAGACCATCACGACCTCCTCCAACAAACTCAATTCCACAGGCAGAACAAGAAGACAAAGAATCAGAGACACCAAAGTATATTATAAAGCACTTGCATTTACATGTTTACAAAGTTTAAAACTAAAACATTATGAAAAAAATTTATACATCATGGAGGGTATCTGTAATTATAGATAAGTTACGGGTTACAATATGACCTATGGGTTTATATTAATATTTGGAATCGGCACAATAACAAGAATCGGGAATGTTTTTGAGTAAATCAGGATCTCCAGTAACTTTGTTGTAATTAAAGAAGATACTTCTAGTAGGTTTTTTGTAACTACAATAAAGTAAAGGTGGTTTTTAATTTTTGAAGTATTGCGAAATTTTAGAAATACTTTCATCAACAAATTGAAAATTAAATTTTATCTCTTTACAAGTTTATAATCCCATGTTACGATATCGGTGCATTGGGTCTACTTACCCAAATTCTTGCTAACCAAAGAGTAAGAATACCAACTCCCTGAGCGTTTATCTGAAAGGGAATATAAATTTCTTTACGTGTTGACTGTGATACGTAGGTGTACCAATGTTTTTATGTAATATGTGATCAAGGTGTGACAGGAAACGCTTACTTTTCGCCTTGTTTTCCTATTATTTTTGCTTTTCAATTTAAATTGTGTATGTTGAGTTTTTTCGGTGACTCCTCGACCCAATTGATAACAATAAGGATTCTTCAAGATCAAGGCTACATTCTTTGCACGTTTGAATTGCCTAAGATATTTTTTGTTGGTGTATTGTCATTTTGTGAAGCTTAAATGGGTTTCTAAAATAAATCTTTTTTCTTCATTGCAGGTGGTTTTGGGATATTTTCCGGATCATTAGTCGAGATGCCATATCGGAAGACGTACACAAGCATGCATATTTACAGATCCTCAAAATTGTCATGTATTTGTTGTTGGCTCTCATTCTCTTGGCGAGCAACATTTGCCAGAAGATCAGCTTGATGACGCTTGTTTCTGATCAACAGGTTAATATTTTTACGAAACATAATGTTTTGGTTACTTGACGGAAATATTATATATATTCTGTATTTATATGAGTATTTGCTGGACGGTTGACATTGAAAAACCGTTTTAACAATATCGCCTGTGCTAGAAATTCTACCCTAATGGATTCGATTTGAAAAACTGTCGTGTAATCTGCTCTAAACATTGTCTTAATGACAACATTCTGGTAAATATGTACTTTCTATAGCTTTTTGTAATTTTGTTAAATTACTCAGTAACTACTGAAGCGAACATTGAACCATTGGACTATAGTCTAGTCTAGTTTTGATTGGATATTATCAAAGAAGTGTTTATAATGTCTTATATTTTCAAAAAAAAACTCTTTTGAAATTTGATATTATGTGTAAATTTGTTGTATTGAAATGAGACGGTACACTTACTAGTTGCATGACATTTACAGTTAAAGTATTATCTTGGGTTGGTTTTTTTTTTCATTTTCAGTTCAGTTTGTTGTTGAGTTTAAGCTTTACAACTTATGGATGATTTACTGTTGACTGAAGATTAAGTTCAGTTGATTTACACAACGTACCTGCATACACATATCTTGTTGACCAACAGTCCATAAAACTTGAGACATAAATATGTTGAATTGCTGAAACTCCCTTCTTTAGATACACAAATGTATACATTCTAAAGCTGTTGTTTCTTCAATACAATTCAATACAATGAGTGATATCAATGTAAATAATAACAGACTCAAAAAGTTCATGTGGAACACACATCATTTTAGAATTTGCCCAGGAGTTGTGTGTGACCTATTGGATATCTAAAAAATGAAAAATTAAGTGAACAGTATTGAACAACATTTACTTAGTATTTATCTCATGTTTCTTTGTAGTTAAAGGGGAATCGTAATCAGGCGATAACAGCTGCTGTAATTCGTATATATATTGTATTTTATCAGTAGCTTATAGGGACTCCTGTTTTTTCTTTGTAGTTTAAGGGGACTCATGAACAGGATATGGCCACACAGAGTGCCCGTTATATACTTGTGATGACAGCCATGTGTATACCTTACGCTCTCATATTCTTATCAAACCTCTGGAAGTGGATGTTCGGCAATGTTCCGTTACCAGCACTCAGGAGCGTTAACATGGTATATGATTACATTCAGTTACTGTAAACGTACTTGTTTTAGCGCATTCATATTTTAGCGCAAACTAAAATATCTTTGAAATACGATTTATTAGCGTGTATTTAAATTAGCGCAGTGATAGCTGTCGAAATACGGAAATGTCCGTAATACGTATATTGTCTATACGAAGTTTACCTGGGTAAAGTGAGGGTCGTTTCTATTGTGATCCATTAATAATGTGTACAAGTGAAATAACTGAGTTGTTTTCACTGATTAAAATTCATATCTGTTGTTCTATCTTGTTGTAACGGTCAACCGGGTGTTTTCAATGACATTGAATGCCGGAGTGCTGGCAATCAATTCAACAATGTGCAAACACAACATAAGTATTAGTCTGATGATGGTTTCTGAAAACAATGTTTAATATTCTGTCTGTTTTAGTTGAACCTTAATTGACGCTTTTATTAGGGTTTAACGACACTTCCAGAATATTTCACTGATATCAAGACAATATTACCTTAAGTAAAAATCTAGTGATAGGACAAAAAGAGAATATGGATATTTGATATGTGCTGTTTCGCAGGTGTTCATTAAGGCAATATTGAAAAGACAAGTCCATGGACATAAAGCAATAAAAAGAAAACGCGGGAAACATACAAAAAACCTAACAAAAATACATTATCAAACAACTAAAAAGGAAACATCACTAACAATGAGAACATTCAGGCATAATAATCCAGAAGTTGTGAATTTTAATAACGCAAAACAATATCATTTGATCTATGATAATAAAACTAACAAACATACAACATTTGGAATTGTTTAGTTGTGATCTTTGGTAAAAGTTTGTGATGAAATATATAGCCAACCCTCTGCGCCGTTTAACGTTGATGTTAATCCTTATTTGTGTATATCATGCTTAACTGAGTACAGCTTCTCTATAACATATATGTACTTAAACATCATCACTTCGTCCGGGTGATATAGTTTGATGTTTGCGTATACGTGTACTTTCTTGTTTGCCTTAGGTTTGTATGATGGAGTCGGCACATGTGGTCGGATTGTCACTCCTTGTGTTTCGTGTACTGCCAGAGATAGATTCAGTCAGAGGGATTCTTATACTGAATGCCGCATGCATACTTCCAAGTATACTAAAGCCAATGTTCACAACATCTAGAGGCACTAAGGGTCGCTGCTCAAGTGTTGGTGGTAAAATTCTGGAATTCTTCTTGGATTTAATGGCATCGTTGTGTCAATTATCTGTCATTCCAGTGGTGGTATTGTTGAGCTACTTTATAGAAAGTGACCATTTTACAAGTGAGAAATATCACATTGTTGAACTAGCCCTAGCATTGTTTCTTTGCTCGTTTTCGTGGTGGGAAAATTACGTCGATGATAGACTTTGTGGTACAGTAGGTCAAAGCAATCTCGGGCAAGTATATTTGCAAAGTATCAAATTCGATCTACAAGAATGTCGACCAGCTTTGTTCACTTTAGCGTCAGCGTTGAAAATCGGTCTCACTGTAGCACTAGCGTATGCTTTTAAAGGGGAGCTATCCTTTAATCTAAATGAAGCTGTAGACAAACTTCAAGGGGATTCTTCAGATATAACGTTGAATACGTCAATTATAATATTGACGGTGTCGGCATTTGTTGCACACTACACTGCTTATACTGCTTGTAAGTTGCAAATGCAGACGATATCGTTTTCTGTTCCTCTGTTGTTGTCTACCCCATGTGCGGCAATGATAGTGTTCTTAGACTGCAGGTATGAGTTTCTTAATGCTGTTTCTCAAGAGAATAGAACGTGTGATCAAAAATACAACGAATATTGGTGGCACCTACCTGTAACTGTAGTCTGGTGGTTATCTGCATATTGGATAAGTCGACATATTTGGTTTCCATCTCAAAAACGTCTTGCAAAAGTTGAACAGTAAGTAGTAAATCTGGTTCCTTCATTTTTTTAATTTTGTTTTTAATTCTTATTAAGTTAGTTATAATAACACAATCTCATTTATGCAACAGTATCATTTTGTGGATCGCGTTTTTATTTCATTTTGTCATTAAAACGTAAGTAAAAAACAGGATGAGTGGAATCAACAGAACGAGAGACATTGACAAACAAACAATAGCTGCATCAAACAATTAAACACCAGTAAGGAAATAAATTAACATCACAACAATCCCCAAGATTAGTAATACATGTGGACCGACTTAGGACGATCACCCGGCACGAAACAAGGATGTGTGGTTAAACCGGTTAATGAGGCCTCAATTTCCCCCCTTCCGGCTTAAGATTAGAAGTCTTAAGTAATGAAACACTTATAAGAATTTAATATATTCACTTCATGGCGCTGTAAATCATCTCAAAAACCAACCGCCCACATTAATTGTCCATTAAAAAACTAAACGAGTGAAGAAGGCAAATGGAAACACCCAAACAAAAACAAACAAAAACCAATTAGTATGGTATGAAGCTATACATTGAAAACTGAATTATAGTTGTTGCTTTGGTTTTAATTGTGTTACTTGTTTGTTCCTAGTCTGTTCCTGAACCCATTATACTGTGGGATATTACTGGAACAACATCTTATCATGAATCGTAGACGACATACAAAAAAGATAGTACGTCAAATAAACGGGAAAAAGCACACTTACAGGTATGGATTCTTATGATATAAATTTGGAAACGTTAAGTTCATGTCAGACCACTGATAGTATCATCTATGGTGTGTCAAACGTTGGAATGTTTGAAATCTTACAACCTTTCTACCGTACAGTCGTAAGTCAAAGGAAAATAATATGTATAAGATAATCTAAGAAACGGATAATAAGGAATGCACTAGACAAGAGAATTGTACAACATTAACAAAGCTTCCCATGGTGTTTTAATGCAATATTGTCGTTTAAACAGACAAATAATAAGAGACACAACTTAAAACAATCCAAAACAAAAATATAATAGACAACACTTTAAAGAAGTAAATACGAAAACCAAGACGATATTGTAAAGCCGGTCCAATATATCAGTCCTGCTGTCAATATAGTGTGTCTTGTAAATATTATTGACTGCTTACCGGGTTTTAAACAAGGTCCCAATAAAATCACACGGAGGGTTGTGGAATGCTTCTAGTTGAATACTACTGGGAGGTACAGAGTTTAATAACCATATTTTAAAATAATCTTTGCTGAAAAAATGTACGATTTCGATAACGCTATGAGATAAACTTGGTGGTAAGGTATATTTTACGAGTATGAACTTCATTGACATTAGAACACGCTCGAGCAAAACGAACTAATTGAGAAATGTAAATGTCTTTTTGTGGACGTCGGGGAATGTCGTCATTCAGTCATGAGTAATTAACCATTTGAAATTCAAAAACATCACTTTTGTCGTAGATTTTAGTATGAACTAAATATTACAATAAAAGAAGAGATGTTCCACAGGTGGAGCACAGTTGGTTCCAAGAGGTGTGCGAATAATCTGTCTGAAAACCGTTTTGTCTGCTAATATGTGTGGGTTTCAGAAAATTAACATTGTAATTATTTAACAATAGAAACTCATTCCAAGATACAATATAAATAATAATATACCATTAAATAGTGTATACATATCGTATGTTAAAATTGATACTGCATATAAATGCATATTTCTTTCATTTCAGACTTTCCAATGACAACCTTGGGCACACAAGTAAATTTGGTCAGACTGAAGATGGAGATGGACAGGCAGATAAGCATTATGGAATTCCTCCGATGATATACGCATGTGCCACTATGTGGCATGAATCGAGGGTAGAAATGGTTCAGCTTCTCAAATCCTTATTTAGGTTTGTTACTGATACCTACATTAAAGTCACATAGTTTGCGTTAGTTATAATATAATGAATATATTTAAGTGTTAAATTGTCGTGTACAATATTGGTGTAAATTATTACTTTGTAAACACGGTCAGCCGTTTTATTAATACATGCATTCAGTGATATACTCATCCTAAGACGCGAATAATCGAAACTTGTATTGTTGTCTGAAGGACATTGACAAACATTATAACATATTTCATGCATAAATACAATCTCCAATCGCCATCTTACAACTTTACGTAATACATGTTACAGTTGAATGTATCTGTTGATGGGATTTGATGGTTTGAAACAGTTATCCGGGGAATTAGTTTAAAAATGCTTCTTGACTGCGCGTACAAGTAAATTGTGGACTTCATAATTTTTATAATGTTATCTGGGTGGAATTTACGCAACTATGAGATTTGTCCTACCCCCGAAGCTCCTTTGTCTTTCAAAGCGTTGATTTTTCTAAATTCATTTTAAACGTCCGCTGATGACGGCGTTCTCGTACTCACGAAATAAAATCGGATTTTATCTGGACCTTTACTTGCTTAAACTTAATTTTTGAAATGTTATTGTGTGTGGATTCTAAATTCAATTTCTCTATAGCGTCCATTAATGACTGCTGCTTCAAAGATTCACCTGGAATTCGGGATGGAGTTGTCTCACACAGACTATTTGCTCTTTCCTCTTATGAATGTATTTATTGGAAGCATGTTTCAGATTGCTCCTTTGTATTTCAACGTTTGTTTTTTATCGCTATAATGATTTTCTTCGTATCATTAAAGTAATGGTGTAGTTAAAGTAAATATCTTGTATTTGTTTTCATAGAATGGATCGTGACCAGTTCATAAGACGGACATCGGTACAACTCGGAGCTGATGCAGATCTTGTCGAATACTATGAGTTTGAACGTAAGTGTGTGCATTTTCAGTACAATGTAGTATGAAATAATATGGATTGCATCTTTCGAAAGAACATCGTTAAGTTCGATGATCATATTTTTCGTATAAAGCTCAATAGCCATGATGAAAACTTGGGGCGTTAAAGTGGCATACACTCTCCGGTACTATGAAAGCGATTACTTCAATAAAACGAATTATTTATAATCATAGTACTATAATTAGATGATGTGTCATAAAATGAATACTTTTGATAAGTTAGATACCAGGGTTCAAGCCAGCTAAACATTGAAAAATTCACGAAGACCCGATTCCTGATCGGCCAGTATATCTCTTTAGCATGCAGACGAAGTTAGGCTGTATAATGGTATAGCATCAATACCCGTTAAAAGTCCCGTAATTATCATGCACACTCATATAAACCATGGCAAAATTCACTGTATCTCGTGCTCACGTAACACCGTATCCTTACACACCTATATCAGTAAATGAACTCTGCCCGGTAACATAAACACTAACACCAACACTGTCTGTAAATATCTGTCTTGAGCAATATCCGTGTGAAGAAGATTCGGGGATGTTGTCCAAAGACAACGCCTGTGAGTCATTTATAATTCATCGACGCGGTGGTCCAGTGGTTAGCGTGTTCGCCTCGTGTCGGTACACTGGTGAAGAGAATCCGCGATCGCGGGTTCGAATCCTGGTGGCGCCATATCCCAAGACGTTAAAATTGGGCACTCTTCTCGCTCCCTGCTTATCACGCAGCATTAATTGGTTGGAGGAGGACTGGTTTGCTCGGTGTTAGTATAATGTGACCGAGTGAAGTATCATGTCAATGTATCTGCGGCGTGATATTTCAGTGAGACAGCACTATAAAGTGCGCACTGTCGCAAGCAGACACCGGGGTTAATTATAGATTATGATTATTTTTGAAATTTTGTTACTTTGTGGAGATACATTAACTTCAGGTTAGATTAACGAAAAGTTACTAACTTTACATGCTTTACAAAAATACCCATTTTTGAAATAAATTAAAAAACAAGCAATAATTACTATTCGTCGGTGTGTATGTATCTTTAAGATGTTGAGTTATAATATATATGTTGTATTAAAGTACCCAAATAATTATTTAGAAAGGTTAATGACCTCCATTTACACCTCTTCTATGGGCTTGATAGTTATCATGTTTAAGTGTATCCCCGTTTGTTGTTCTGGTATACTTTCAGATCGCGTTATATTCCACATCTAATGAAGCATGGAAACTATTATAAACGAAGCCCTTCTGTAACTAATTAATTAATTCACTCACTTCAGTTGTTAACTAGTTAATAAGCCAGTTGTTTTTCTGTATATACTATTTTTTAAATATGTTATATAAGGAGTTAATATTTTAAAAAAAAACCAAGACGATATTCAAACTATATAAGTCTATGGATATGGGCAAATAAAAGGAAAAAGGGGACGCACACATATATAGCAACAATAATACAATTGTTCACTTAAAACGAAAACATAACGAACTTCTATTATAACTAGAAGCAAAACCAGGTGTTAACGAAGGAGTGAGCGTTTCTTGCTTCACATGTGTCACCTTCCGTGATGTTTCCATATCAAAACGATAAAGGCTACACATTCCATACTAAAAACATATTTCATCACCAGGATCTGTCGCTGATATTTTGATGCTGTTAATGCTATTTTATGCATTTTTCTTAAGACATGGAATGTTCATTTGATCACACGCAGGGTTAATCCTGAACTAAAGTTTCTATGGGTATATATTGTTATGCTAGAATGTAGATAGATTCGTTTCCGAAACAGCTGTATAGCGATGTTTTATGTGTAATACAACTACTTATATCTAGAATTTGTTAAAAACAAAACTTATAATGTTTACAGTCTTAGGACATGACAATTCAATTTTTTTCATAATATGATAATAGGCCTAAACGATGTCCCCACCAAGTGGTCATAATTGAACAAAGACGTTTATATGAATATGGCTAAATTTAATGTCATCAGATGAACGGACTAAGAAAGAGCCTTTCACAGACCTGGGGTCCATTACATTGTCAAGTAATGCATTATATTACAATAACTTATATAAAAAAAAAAAACAAGAAGAATTTTAGTGTTCAACTTGTTGCAGTATTAAACTACATGAAATCCCATCTTACATGTCTTACCCACTTAATATCAAATGCAATTGTGATTTCAAGATTTTATTATACAACACCTAGACACATTAAATCTACTTTGGCTTAAATCTATTGAGTTATATTCCATAGTTGCCAACTCTCCTTTTTTCACACACAATTTTTACTTATGACATCAGAATGTTTTCTAAACTTTGCTTGCCAACTTGCTGCAACTTAGTGTATTGCATAGAACTGTTAAAATAAGGAAGTTTACACTACTATTTTATCATATAGGGCATTGTATATACATGTAGGTATTATAGACATTTTAAGATTCTTCTACGCGTTTTCTCCCCATGAAATTTTCAAAAAGTTGTCAAGTGTGATATTCCTTTAATATGAAATGCAATAAAACCCAAGATGACAGGTAATCAAGATTGTATGTGTTCTTTAAATGCCCTGGGGATGTTACCTGGCACAAGGATACTAATTGTACCATGAAGCTAGTGAAACACATAATAGGATTAAGTTTTGTCAACTTACATATACATAATTATGTACATGGGAACCTGTGTTAATTATATCTTATTTTTACTTATAGTTTTAGAATAAAATACTTATGCTTTTATCAATAAATCCATAAACCTTAATATATATGGTGTGTATTATGTGATTCCTTATGAAATAGTCCAAATGAAACCTTTCTATATCAGTGTATGAACATGCACATCAAAATATTATACATGAAAGTTCTTTATGAAATAAATTCAAGTCAAAGTGAAATATAAAGAAAATGTAATGAAAAAGTAATGGGCATTACAGGCATATTTTTCAAGTAATCATTACATTACAAAATGTAATGGACATTTCATCCATTACAAATTACATTGCATTACATTGATCAAATGTTATATTACAGCTCATACAATTATAAATTTTCATTACCCCAGGTCTGGCCTTTCATATACGTTTTAAGCATGACCCGGCTGTTATACACCGAAATGTTAAGCCTGAATACAATTCTTGTTAGCAGGAATAGAAAGAGCTTTGCAATTTCATTGGTATAATTCTGAGAACATTGAGATTAAATGTAGTTCTATTCCTCGCCTTAACACTTTACAGAGAGACAATACCAGAGGTAAAGTTAAATAACAATGGTTTACAATCCCAAATGTATGCACCCTTTGAGCTATATGCTACGATTGGCAAAACTTTAATATTCTAGGACGAATATCCTTAATTTGTGAGATCATGTTTAAGAAAATCTCGCATTGAATATCATGGGGCGACATTCAGGAGTCAATTTTCATCAATTTTAAAAAATATTCCCTATAGCTTATGATCTACCAAATTAGAAGTGAAAACAGATAGAGTTTTATTGTTCGACATATATCAGGTCACATGGTCATACGGACTAATTTTAATTATTGCACATAGTTTCATTGAAAAAAAAATATACTCGAATTGACCCCCAGAAAGAATTATATCGTTTTTTTAGTTTTAGTTTGTTAAATGCTTGTCTACCTTTGTTAGTTCATTCTGGTGGTGATTTTCTGATGAAACTATTGTTTGTTTGTTTGTCAATTCCTTAAGTTTGTTCTGCAGATCCTGTTTTTGCTTGTTTTCTAATAGTTCCGTTCTTGTTCTATATACGTACAGCACACATACTTTTTGATGATGCCTACGAAACTGACGATAACGATCAAAGAGTACCAAACGCATTTGTAAGGTTGCTACTAGAGGTCATAGACGAAGCTGCCAGGTATGATATGGATAATAAGAGAGACAATTAAAAGAAAAATTGAGAAAACCCGCTAAACTATTTAATTGGGAAGTCATACATTTCATAAACCTGATGAAATGGGGGAAACGGAAAGGTTAGTTATTCATTTTAACAACACAAAGAATTACGAAGATCATTGTGAGATCATTTGGAAAAAACAATATTGGTAGTAAAGTAGCATAATATTATGACACTAAATGATAGTTTAACTTTTGTGAAATTGCTTTTGATTTGTTTAGGCCTTTTACAAAGTATGAATGGGGCGGTTATAGCTCATCAGACTAATTTAGAACATATTAACTTAATAACGATTGAAATTAGTAATGAACACTGTTATAATTTTGTAGTTCCGTACACGAAAGACCTATGGAATTAGATCCACCATTTATCATCCCCTCGCCATACGGTGGTCAATTGGTATTCAGCATGCCTGGTAATAATCTTATGTATCTTCATCTGAAGGACAAAGACAAAATCAGAAACAAAAAACGATGGTCACAGGTAAACAGTCAACCTTTGTTAAGTAATTGGTCTTCCCGTTTCGAGTGGGAAGACCTTATTGAATGTTTTATATTTTTCCATCTACTTTAAAAAGAAAAAGAAATTGTTTTGTACCAAGCATCATGCAAACCCAATTTTTGCGAAATCGAACCTGAATCTCCCCGAATGTTGAAACTGCTTTTTATAGAAAAAAAAATAACAGATGCAGAAAAAATTGAAAGGTGGGATATTATCAAGATCTTCAGTACACTACAGTTAAAACAACTTAAGGAGGTAATGCACCCTAGACAACGTGAAGGAATACTTAAATAGTAAAACCACCAAACTGCAAGCCGTGTAGACCTGGAATCTTTACCATTGGTGTGTGTGTGTGTGTGTGTGTGTGTGTGCATTTATAAACGTTTGATAGATTAGTGATTTCGTGTTAACGTAACTTGGATAAACCGCATAAATTATTGATTATTTGCATATATATATATATATAAAATAATGAAATCCTTCCTTCACTATTTACAAAAAATGAAATCAATTAAATAACTGTTAAAATGGTTTATTCCTTCTTTTAAACAGGTGATGTACATGTATTACCTGCTTGGTTATAGGATTGTACAAGAAAGTAAAGAACGTGTCATGAACGCATTGGAAAATGATAAGTTCAATCAGTTAATTAGCTGGAGAGAGTTTGAGAGAAACAGTACTGGACAAATTGGCAAAAGTCAAATATTTCAATTTCTGGATGAAGAAGTGTTATATAGAGTAAGAAAACAAAATTAAGCTTAATTTTTTGTAAGCACAATGAAAATCTCGTAACAAATAAATGTTTGAATTAAGTAGCTGAATTGAGTAAACAGGGTCAGACCTAAGCATCAATACTGTAAAAATCTTCAAATGGATAAATGATTTTAAATTATTTTCGTGCACAGAAAGTGACAAAAAAATGTATATGTCGAGACTATAAAAGTATTATTTTGTGCCGTTAACAGTTAAACTTGTAAACCTTGACTAAAAAGTGTTTGCATATAAAGTGACACAGCTCTCCCTCTATGTTTAAAATGTGTCATTTGATCAATTTGGATCAGTGGGGCATACCAATTGTGCATTTTCCCGTGTTTATACCTTATCAAACTGTTTAATTATTCGTGTTTTATGTGTCTTGCCGTCACTTGTACAAGACTATAAATTATTCTTTTGTTTATCTAGGATATTTACTCAAACATTTAGTAAAACTCTGTAAATTACCACCAAAATTTATATTTATCAAATTTTAGATATATTTGGATAAGTTTGTATTGCATTTCATTTTTAGGCCGAGAATACGTATGTTTTAGCTTTGGATGGGGATGTAGATTTTAGTCCAGGAGCAGTTAGGATGTTACTTGATAAAATGCAGAAAAATCCGCGTGTGGGAGCATCATGTGGAAGAATTCATCCAATCGGACAAGGTTAAAACAAGATTCACATTTAACGTTTGGATGATCATTTTTGTGCATATATTTTCTTGTTTTGTAATATGGAAATGCTTTATGAAAACACAATATAACCACATCATATGAAACGGTTCATTTCGGGTTGTGTTTGCGTTAAGTGAGTTTTTCATAACAGTTTTCAAAGAGATTACCTATGATTTTTACCCACATATATCTCTCTTTTAATTTGGCTCGTTATAATGTGAAATAGTAAATACGAAAAACCAAGACGATAATCTAAAACCGTAAGGCAACAAAAGGGAAACGTGGGACACACACAGAAAGAATAACCAAATATACATTTTTTAACTGAAAAAAAGAAACATCACGAACTTCTATTTAAAAACTAGGTTCTCATTCAAGTCTATCCGACTTTTTTCTGTATCCATACATGTATTTGAGTAATGGTATGTTGTCATCTCAGGTCCAATGGTGTGGTACCAGAAATTTGAATACGCTGTTGCGCATTGGCTTCAGAAGTCTACCGAGCATGTTTTGGGTTGTGTGCTTTGCAGTCCAGGCTGTTTCAGTTTGTTTCGTGGTTCCGCATTGATGGATGATAATATAATGAAAAAGTACACCGTTCTGCCAACGGAGCCGTCTCATCATCTTATGTATGACCAGGGTAAGTGTTATTGAATTATGTTAATATGTTTATCAAAACTGTGCTTAAAATTGTGGTTACTGCTTTCTGCAAGGTATTTCTACCTATATTTGCAATATATCAATATTATTGTTGTGTATACTTAAACTTATACTAAGATATACGTTATAAACAAGATACAATACCGTGTGCCAGTTAAAGTGGTTCAATGCAACTGTTAGCCGATGGATGAAAGGTGTGAATGAATGAACGAATGAATGAAAGGAAAGAAACTATACGAATCTTTTTTAATTCATTTGATTATGAATCCTCCTGTATGTCTTGGCTTGATATCTGGGCAACTACTCAGAATGATTCAGAATGCTTTAATGATACCTTAGCTTAGATATTTCACGGCTAAAAGCTTCCTTGCTTACAAATACGTCACTGCATAGAATAGGGGTATAAAAGGCGAACACACACCGTGTTTTAGTCATTCAGTGTTAGTCTACAGAGCAGTGCAGAGGAAGCAAAGAAGACTAGAGATCTTAGTAAGGCTTTAGTGAAAGAACTAGGGTTCAGGTAGGCACAGGGTGACGGCTGGGATTTTGAGTACGTATCATAACGAAGTGGAGACCTCGTATAGCTGTAGTACATTGATGCTTCAGCTGGTACTCCACTAGCTTGTGTACAACAATCGGCTTTGTGTCTACGGTCTGAGCACGTTAGATAGGATAGAGCGAATACACACCGAGTTTTGTTCAGGGCTAGTCCTTGATGCAGTTGAAGCAAAGAAGACTATACGGTAGCAATAGAGATCTTAGTAAGACTTCAGTAAATCTGATAGGACTAGGTTACATGTAGGCACAGGGTGGCGGCTGGGATTTTGAGTACACATCATAACAAAGTGGAGACCTCGAGTAGCTGTAGTATTTTGATGCTTCAGATAGAGCTCTAGTATCTTATAAACAATACTCGGGTCGTAGTCGACTTTGGAATCTAAGGTCTGAGCACGTTAGTGTAGAGATAGGGTATGAGACTGCTATCGAAACAGGTTTTGAAACTGGTGTAGGAACATAGAGTTTGGAAATAGTTTATAAGGCTAAGCATAGGGTTCGAAACTAGTGATTGTAAACTTAATGTATCTGTTGTCTAAGCGTCTGAAGGCATGGGGTAAGTGGGAGATTTGGGCCCAGTACAACCGGTTTAAACACACCATTCTAGTAAGCTGGACTGACAGTTCTAAGTCTGTGACCATGTCTTAGTTTACAAGTCTATTTTTATGTTGTTTCGTCCTAAGCATATCATGTATATATGTTTGAGACTCGTTAACGTTATACGTGGTTTTATTGCGTTTGAAGTGTTCCTCATTTTTATTGAATGTGGTCAATTGTGTCTCTGTGTTGTATGAACCTCGAATCCTGTATTTATCATTGAGGACACACAGGGTTTGAGGCAGAGCTTACAAGGAGCTCCGTGTCCTCATGGTACTATGTTTATGACAGCGGGTGAGATGATGTTCAGCCTCGTCCACCCGACACTTTACAAAATTGGTGGCAGCGGTTGGATATAGTAAAGTCTCCCGCTTGGACTCAAATGGTCTTAGGACAATAGGCTTGACACGTTAAACTCCTTTAAGATTTGTTGACATAAAGGGACAGATTTCTACCTACCCCCTCTTATTTTGTTAGGGAGAAACTCGAGGTGAAGTCAAAGTGGATCGAAATTGTGTTAAACACTTCCTAAAACGTGTGTGTGTGTGTGTGTGTGTGTGTGTGTGTGTGTGCTAAATAATAATGAGCAAGGGATAATGTCAGAACAGAACAACAAAGATCATACTTTCATATATACATTTTGTCGCCCCCTCCCCCCACACCGTAATAAAAGCTATTGAAATAGCCCCCTCCCCCACACCCCGTTAAGAAACGTATTGAAATAGGTCCCCACAAGCTTCTTTTTCCAAGTGTTATTTCGTTTTTTTATGTAAACAGGTGAAGATCG
>JAUMGZ010079453.1:0-18216 GCA_032359645.1 Pododesmus macrochisma | reverse complement strand
TACCCAGGGAGGGTCACTTGGGGGCCCAAATGGGGAAAATTTGATAAAATTTCAAAAATCTTCATATAAACTAGAAGGCCTAGTGCATAATGCTTTGGTTTGTAGTAACTTTAGGGCACAAAGAACCAACTTTTTTCAAGGAGTGACCCTAGGATCAAAAATATTCAAATGCCAATCCAGATTGACGTTAGACCCCATGGGCCTCTTGTTAATTTTGTTCTTTCAAAAATTTGAAATCTTACAATTATTGTCTTCAAATACTGTACTTTTTCCAGCCTTTATAGATAACAAGAGGCCCATGGGCCTAAATGTCCATCTGGTTTAAACACGCCTTCAATTTTTCACATTTTAATAATAAGATTTTTAATATTTTGTGAAATTTAGTTTTCATCTACCAATCAAAACAAGCAGACTTGTACTTTGGTAAACTAAAGTCACACATCGATATACATCTCATTAGCACAAGTGAAAAAGATTGTCAAACTTTCCCCATCAGAGCTCCCTGGTGGTCTAACCCGCTCATTTGAACAGAGCTGAATTCTATTCACTTAAGGATGTTTACTTCTAAATTTGGTTAAAATTGGTCAAGTGGTTTTTGAGAAGTCAAAATGTGATAAATTAACATAAGGCAGTACACCAATAGTGACATTAGTTACAAGAATGTAATTACTACCAGTAGTCAAATTGTTTTAATAACATCATATTTATACTTTTTTAAATACAAGGCAATTCAGTGCAGGATTTCCTTTAACACATTGCATACTGATTTGTTAACAAATAAACAAACATGATAAGAGTAAATTGGCCAATTATTGAGTCTTACTTGAATGTGTGAAGATGTTACAATGCTTTTATAAAGTTAACAGTGCTGACAATGACAAAGATTATTCACTGCAATGCCTTGATCGTGAGTGTGGCCATACAACAGGCACCTGTACACTGAATAGCTAGGTGTATAGGAGTCTCGGTTATGTAACCCATACACTGCATGGCTACTGCCAGCCATTGAAACACACACTGTGCGTCTATTGCAATAACATTTCATGCACAGCCAAAAGAGTAGTTCCCAGCTATACAACATATAGGAAATCATATACTTTTCAGTTTGAAAACAAAATAAGATAGTATTTATAAGCATGGTTAACATTACAAATAAAAAAGCTCTAGACCTTCTAGTTTTTAAGAGGAAGATTTTGAACATTTTTTCAGATTCTCCACTAGTGGCGCCCCAGGGAGTCGAGCTCCTTCACTTGAACAAACCTGAATGCCCTTTCCCTTCAGATGCTTCATACCAAATGTGGCTGAAATTTGTTAGCATGTTGCATGTTTTATAATATATGTATTGTTTTGTGTAAATAAATAAAAACAAAATTGGCTGAAATTAGACAGGAAGTCAAAAATGTGTATAGTTAACATGTTTTTTACTATGTTCAACTTTGACCCCAAAATGTGTAACCTATTTTTGACCCCAGGGTCACACCTTGAACAAAATTAATTCGCCATGCCCCAACGTCACTTCATACCAAAGACGTAAGCTCTAAGCCTTCTGGTTTATTGAAAAAAGATTTCACAAAAATTTGTCAAATTTTCCCATTTTGGCCCCCTAGGGGCTGAGCCACATCATTTGAACAAATCTGAACCCCTTTCCCCTAGAAATACTTCCTACCCTTCCTGCAAAGTTTGGTTGTAATTGGTCTATTAGTGTTGGAGAAGAAGTTGAAAACATGCAACGTTTAAGATGGATGACATACAGGATTAGTATGGGAAAAGTCCACCTTGGATCTTCAGTCCATATGGACTAAAAATCTTGTCTGTCGGTCGTCATCATAATGTTTTGACAAATTTTACTTCTTCTCCAAAATCACTGGACCAATTTCATCCAAACTTGGTAGGAAGTATCCCTAGGGGAAGGGGATTCAGATTTGTTCAAAGGAGAGCCTCGGCCCCAAAAGGGAAACATTTTACAAAATTTAAAAATCTTCTAATAAACTTGAGGGCCTAGTGCCTTGGTATATAGTAACTTTAGGACAAAGGACATCAAGTTATTTCAAGGTGCATGACCATGGGGTCAAAAATAGGTTACACTTTTTTGGGTCAAAGTTCAACACTGTAAATAGCAAAGAAACTTTTCCCATTTTCAACTTTTGTGTCTGGACCAATTTCATCCAAACTTGGTAGAAGATATCCAAGGTGAAAGAGGGGTTCAGATTTGTTCAAATAATGGGGCTAGGTCTCCGGGGGGCCAAATTGGGACACTTTGACAACATTTAAAAAATCTTATAAACTATATGGCACAGAGCTTAATGATTTGGTATGTACTTACTTTAGGGCATGGAGAACCAAGTTTGCTCAAGGCGAGACCCTAGGGTTAAAAATAGGTTAAACATTTTTGGGTCAAAGTTCAACACTATATATGTTAGCTTTTCACATTTTTGACTTGTCCAAAACAACTAGACCGATTTAATCCAAACATGGTAAAATGCAACCATATGAGAATAGGGTTCAGGTTTGTTAAAATGAGGGGCTCCCCAGGGGTGCCATTTGGAGCCCAAATGTGGAAAATTTGACAAAAATTTCAAAAACCTTATAAACTAGAAAGCCTGGTGTTTAATGCCTTTGTATGTACATGTAGTAACTTTAGGGCACAAAACCAAGTTTGTTCAAGGTATGACCCTCATGCCAACAAGTTACTTAGAAGCCTACTTCCTCCAGATGGATATGAAAGCCACATGGGCCTCTTGTTATCTTCTCTTTCTCCAAAACTGTCATTTCAAATGATGGATTGTCTGAAGAAGGCAAAAATTTCGGAATTTTGACAGTATCTTAAAAGTTTTCTTATGTCGTTACCTTGGGATCTAGGGGTTAAAAATGGTTAATGCACTCTTTGGACTGAATACCAAATGTTTGTTTGTTTAATTGGGGTTTAACGTTCCTTCAACTCATACATAGGTCATATTGAGATGGTGTCTTGTTTTGACAGTGCACACTTATGGTGACTTTACAGTGCTGTCTCACTAAAATCTCATGTAGAAGACACATCGACATGATACTTCGTTCGTTTACATTATCCTGATACAGAGCTAACCAGCCCTTCTTCTACCTAAAACACTTAGTGCTTAAAGAGGAGTAAGAAGATTGCTTAATTCTAATGTCCTTGGTTTTTAATGTGGCTTGAATTTGAATCCCCACCTGGGACTTGCCAGCCTACTCGCATGAAACAAATGCTCTAACTCTGAGCAACGACTCCAGTGAATACCAAATGTAATAATTTAAGTGCAGTTGAACCTAAATTGACACTAATGCCCAATGGGCCATTTACCCCACGTTTTTTACCCTTAATGGGGCAATGACCCAGACATTAAACAACTCTGAATTCCTACCTAAAGAATGCTTTTAACCAAGTTTGTTTAAAATTGATTCTTTAATTCATAAGAAGTCGATAATGTGAAAAAGTTAATCCCAATCAGGAGGAACTAAATACAGATGGCATTTCTATGATTTATGTTAAATTCATAAGTTAAAATTCTGCAAAAAAGCAGTCTTATGCAAGAAATAATGTAAATGTCATTTTAAAATTTATAGTTGATACTTTGCCAAATAGAAATCCAGCTATCATCTTTAGGTTACTTCAACAGGAGAGTCGAGGGTAGTGAGCTATAGAATAAGATATAGTTACTTGTCCATCATCGACATAAACCTTTTATATTTTTCAACTTTCCAAAACTACTGAACCAGTTCTACTAAACTGAGGGGAAGGGAATTCAAATTATATGGCTCGTTTGCAGGGGAACAACCGGAGGGCAAAATGGAGAAAATGGTACAAAATTTCTAAATTTGTCTAATAAACTAACCAAATAGCAAAAACTAAATTATAGGCCTGTTCCAACTTGATATACAATGTCATTTTGTTTCAAATTGACTTGTTTGGCTCTAGGGTCAATAATTAGGCCTCTTTCAGGGGCGAAAATATGAGTATAGTAGTACAGTGTGCTCTTCAAAATGCTTTATTTGTCCGATTGTGGCTACTGGTAAAAAGTAACCATTTAGATGCTAGTGGATATATCCACAAACTAGCTGTTAACTAAGAGACCTTGCCATATTAACAAGAGTTCCATGGGGCCTTAATGGTCAACTGAGTAATCCAAGCCAAACATGTTTACGAGTTATGGTCTATATAAAGATCATAAACATTGGGCAATGATAGCTCTGCAAGTCAGGAGCTGTTGACCTAAATTTAGTATGCAACACGCCACTAAGATGTGTATGTAAATAAGCATCACAACCCCGAGTCAAAATCCAATGAACAGAATTTGTCTAAAAGTCGAAAATGCCTCAGCCAAAAAAGCCACATCAGATTGGGTTCAGAAACGTTGGACACAAAGTTGAATGAGAACCAAACAAAGAACATCCGCATAAGGTTTCTTGAAAATGCGATCAACCGTTCTTGACAAGAAGTCAAAAATGTATCAGCCAATCAGACACCAGGGCAGCCATATTGGATGGAGTTTGTCAATGCCAGACACAAATCTGAAAGGAAACCATGCAAGGAACATCTACAGCAAGTTTTGTCAAAATTGAAATACAAAATGTTAACCAGTTTTTAGTTTACAAGGAATTTACATGATATAGTAACCTATGTTGACTGAAGTGCCCACTAGTGGTTCGTTTATACACATATTTTGTTTTCGCTCATAAACGTTGTAAACACTGACACAAGGATCATGCATATAACATATGAAAGTAATCAGAGCATCAGTCTGTTGGAAAAGGATTTTTTAAATGTACTTAATTTCTATCCTTTTTGCACCTTGATATTTGCAAATTTGAAGCAGATACCTATGGGGATACTTTTAACAAAATTTGGTTGAAATTGACCCAGTAGTTGTTGAGAAGAGTCGAAAAAGTGAAAAATACCCATGTCAACTGAAGCACCCTCTAGTTGGTTCGTTTATAGTTTTTCATTTGATTCACAAACTTTATTCACAATGGCGCAATTATCATGAAATCAAATTTAAAAGTTATCAGAGCATCAGTTTGTGAAAAGATTTAAAATGTTTCTCCTCATTACCCCTTTTGGCCTCTTATAGGGGCACAGACGCTTTTACTCTCAAAACTTGAAGCAGCTTTCCATGGGGATACTTCCTGCCAAATTTAGTTGAAATTAGACAAATATTTGGCCATGCTTTGAGTAGCCGGGGCTTGGTGGTTATATATTCATTACTTTCCAGCTATATAGTACTTGATATCCAGCTACATAGTGCTTATATAACCACTAGCTAGCGGGTTACTTACTTATAGGTGAACAGAATTAGTTTTGAACTTTCTTCTTAAAGCTTACATAAGGGAAGAGCCCTGTCCCTATTAAAAAAAGAAAGTCAGCAGCTGTTCGCAAGTGACAACAAACTAGTGACTATGAACTTTGACAATGTTGATTCTTTTAAAGACATGTGAGATTTAACAGGATATGACAATGAGGAACCATCAAGAATAGTCGTTATTCTTTGTTCAATCATGGTCTGACCCTGGGGTTAAAATTAGTTTATGTGATACCCAATGAAACTACAGTGTATAGTGCTGTTACAACCAGCTAGGCCATAAGGCCCAATGGGTTTCTCAATGTTTCCCCTTGGAAACCACAGTGGTGAATTTTATACGAACTTCATATTGCTCCTTGGTTGATGTTCTGAACTTGTGCCATATCTTTTGTATGGTACCTTTGGCTGCTGAAAATTGTCATCAGCTGATTTTGAAAGACAATGGAAACACAGTATCATAAAATAAGGAATCATTCAAACAAAACAAGTTTTAACTGCAGATTTTTTATTTGGTGATTAGCAAAATTATCACAATTATATTGATATTTTCATACATATACAAGAACAATAACCCTTACAAACATATAGCACATTTATGTTAATTGGTGTAATGACATCTATACAAAAACACTTAATGTGTGTTACATAAAGTCTACACTGAACTTCCACAGGAAGCAAAGTATTGTTGATATGTATGCCATCCTTCATTGGCAGAATATTAAATAATAATAACTGTTTGTCATAAGCTATACTTCATTGGCAGAAAATTAAATAATAATAACTACTTATCGTATTACTTAACATTATACTAAAATAAAATTTAACATCATGTACGAAACAGCTAATCAATTACTTGCTGAAAAGAAATGACAATAGAGTAGTTTATTATTTTGCTATGGTTTGACAACCGTAGTTAAAATAAAAAACAACTTGTTACGTGTTTGAACTCTTAATGACAAATTAAAATACTTTCCCCTGTTACGGTAATTTTGGAGTCACATGGATTTCTGTTTATTTAATATTGAACAAAATGTGAGCTTAGCAAGTTAATTTCCTTTCTTTGTAAACCAACATTTTAATGGCCAGTATATGAACCTGTTTTTACAACATATCCCTGATGGACGATATGACTAGCCACTAGATTATGACATCTGATGATCTGGGAAACAGTTCATAATGACTAACCATGAATTTCAACAGATAAAATGTCATCAAAGTACAAGTATGAAAAAATCTATTGATATGACAAAACACTCTGCAAAACTGACATACACTTATGATTAAATTTGATTCCAAATTAATGCATTTTAAAATCATCCAAATTTGACTATCAACAGTAATTGCAACTAGCAGACTCTTGTTATATATGATTTACAATTTTATTGATAAATGCTAAACATATGAATGTGATATGAGAAAGTTACCAATACATTATAGAATATCACAGTTCTGTATATCAAAAGGAATGAGTATAGTTTACTTTAAGGTTGACTCTAATTTCTAAACAAACTGTGGTTATAAGGAACAAGACCTAACACCTTTTTTCTGGTAGAACTGCCACAATCATCATCTGTCCAAATTGGTAAAACATTAATTTAAAAAAAAATTATACACTGCTCAAAGGAATCATCTGGTGTATGAATATAATCCATTCACTTATATCGGAACATACTTCAAGTTCACTTTTTCTTTCTCAATGGGTTTGGAATTATGCGATTTTTGAATTTGTTTTAAAACAAATATATGGACAGTATATATATTTCAATTTGTTTTAAAACAAATTCAACATATCAATTATTTGCCGATTTTTGAAGTATTAAGATGTTATTATTTCATATGTTGGCTAGTTGTATTTTTTAGGAATATTGTCCTACAGCTAATACAGGGAAAATATCATTACACAAAAATAAGGGAATGGACAGTATATATATTTCAACTTGGGATCATTAAGAGTGCAAAATGGGAGACAATTTTAAAACTTTTAATTTCGGTTCCACTTACTCCATAGACTTGTTTACTTTATTAACAGAAGTTCAGAAACTCTTGATTATTATCATCTGTGCCTAACATTCTGTAAACAATTATTTTCATGCATTCATATTTTGTTTGTAGCATAAATGCTTCAAAAATCTAACCCATTTACTTTTTTTTTATTGAAACAACATACTTAATTTGAAATCATATCCTTGGCAAGACAAAAGTTACCTTGCACATAAAATTTCTCTCATATCAAAAAAACCACAGGAGGAATTTTCTATGAATATAAATATGAATGATAATAAAATTTGACAGGATGCAGTTTTACATATTTTGAATATAAATACAAATAAACATAGATTTAAAGCTCTTCAAATTCCTGTCAAACATGTTTCTGACAGATTAACAAAAAAATTCTAGTCAATACAAGCAGGTATTCACTTTTACATTTTATAAAAATCTTATAATAACTTAAACAACAACAACAGCTTTACAAAATGTAACAAATACAAAACATTAACGAATAAAGTAATAGAGAAGAAAAGTTTTTTAAGCAAGTATCAGGTACTGAAAAATTTGCTTTCAATATTAAATTTTAAATGTGTTTTTTACCAAACAAATAGGAGTGTAGAAAATGATTTAATTTAAAAACAAAATATGGATACCAATTTCATTCTTTGTAAAAAATAAGTTTGTCTCTAAAATGCCTTTTCTGGTTCTTGTTTTGGACTAAAATATGTTTTTACGAGACCCAAAAAGGCAATTATGTTGCAAATGACATATTACTTATTAAAGAAACACATGATAAAGTGATTGATTATTTTGATTTTACAATGCAAAAAACTTGTGTTTCATATTTGTTCTTACTAGGACTGTAGAAATAAATGAGTTTCAATACCACAACATAACATAAATTCTAATCATTGTCATGGTAACCAAGTAACACAAAATCACTGTCAATGAAATCCACTAAGTCAACTTCCTGTCAAGTTGATCAAAGTTTTGTCATAAATATTAAATTCATTTTCATAGTAAACACACTCAATCTGTCACAAAAACATTGCAATAATTCTTTCTAATATCTGATACCTCACTAATTTGCTCATAGGTAAAAATATACAAGATGCTTCCAAATTTAGCATGGAAATATAAATACATTTCAATCTTCATGCTGGTGCCATTTGTAGACAGAAAGTATCACAATTTACTAAAATTTGACAGCAAATATAATAATTACTTAAATCTAACCCTATATTGAAACTTAAATGGAATACCGCTAGTTGTTTTTTGTTTTGGATCATTACATTTTGAAGTCACAATAAGCATGTACATGTCTGTATTAACCATTTTATTGTAAAGAAACATCAATTTATACAACTTAGTGAACATTAATATGAGATTTCACCATGTAACTTTAAACTGTACACAGAGATTACACCAAGAGCTACTGCTACTTTAACTATATTCTTTTTCCATCAAATATACCATTTATTAACAATTAATTAAAAAAGTAACAAAAATATATAAAGTGCACTCAAAATGCATTTAACAAAAAATATATTGTGCTTAGACACAACATTTATGGAAGCACATTGAAACAATACAAACTCTATTGTGGGACACCTATTCTACTGATTACATTGTACACATATCTATACTTGCTACTAAATTATTTTGTAACACAACTGTAACTGGTTTTAACGTGAAAGTTTCAACAATATTGCTTTGAGTATATTTGTTTATTACAGGAATATATCAATAACAACAATTACAATATACACATCCAAAATTATCTTGTGTTAAGTACATTTACTGCCATATCACAAAGCAATAAGAAGTGGTTTGTTCATTATATATCATAGATGAATATTCATTGGTGAATAGACAACTAGCACAATTTTTAATATTAATAAATTAAGCTGATCACAGAAATGACATGTAAAACTTGAAGAGTAAAAGGAAATTTAATTGAAAGAACAATATCACCTATTCAATATTAAATTTTACTTACAAAGAGCAATAGCTTCCACAACAGATTCACATGCAAAGGGCAATAACTCCCATGACTGATTCACATGCAAGGGGCAATAACTCCCATGACTCATTCACATGCAAAGGATAATAACTCTCATATGTATGCTATAAGTTAAATGGTAATTACCCCTAAGAGGTAAGAAATAGTCATACGACTACTATTAACTATGACAGATTCTTATACAAAGGTCATAAACTTCCACGTGGCGGGACATTTTAGGTTTATTGTCTATGTAGGTTATCAGACTCAAACAATTTGCAAACATAAAATCAAGGGATGCAAATTGTCTGAATAAAATAATACATCTGACCATTATAATTAACTCAAAAATAACTAAAGCAGGCTGCCATTAAATTAAGTTTGAATCTAGAAGACTACTAATTTTCTCCACAGTTGAACTTAACTGACCTTACTATATCCAGCAGTTTTCCCATATTTGTATCAAATTTTATTAGAAACAAATTATGCTATCTATAATTAATATCTCTATACCTTATGGTTATGTGAGCAAAATGTCAACGTACTGTTTATACAATTAAAGACTAAAACTTTTCTCAATGTTTTACAGCCAAAGGAATCATCTCAATCTTGGAATGCAACGAATGATTCGTCAATATTTACATGTATAACTTTGACATCCGTCTTACTTTTTACCCGTATCAAATGAAGATCTCTAAAAAGGGAGGTAATATTGAGTAGTCCAGGTGACAGGAAAAAAGTGCTAATTAATAAACTACATTGATTAAGTAATATAATATTTACTGTTTACAGACAATTCAGTTATCCCACATCCAGTCTTATAGTATAACACTGAGCAGATAGCATCTAAATATAACACATACTATCCAACCACAAAAATGTGCAACAAAGATAGTAAAACAAGAAAAATAATTTACATTTCAACAAAACTCTGGAGCATGAAAAACAAACACCTGATTAAATATCAATATATCTTTTCCAAATACACAATATATAAAGTTGGTTATTACCAGTAAGCAAGCTTTACACAGAGTACGATGACAATAGTGTTATAAAAATGTCAAAAAAATATAAGCTCTTTTTCATAGATAAAAGAATATCATTACATGTAACTATAAAAATAAAAGATGCAATTTAATAACTTCATCTAAGTATGACTTCTTATCTGTTTAATACCTGAGGTTTGCAGTAATTTTTCAAATTTTCTTCTGTGAATCAAATATCTGAATTGTTTGACAGAGCTGATGGGATGCAGAACACCTTTACCTTGCATTTAGTAAACTATGAGTTCATTTCATGTCTAGTCTTTACAAGTACTTCAACAATAAATGTAAAATACATGTATTTATTTCCTAATTTGTTCCACATGCCCGGTAAAACCATATTCGCTTTCTGTTAACTGTGTCAAAACAGTTTAGACAATTGATTTAAAGAAGAAACAGTTTTAAACTTCTAATTACCACAAGATAATAACTAAAATAGGTTGTCAATCTAGGTATTGTGAAATCCATGACTGTCATGTCTTTAACACCCCTACTTATACTACATCTCAAACTATCATCAGATAACTACACAAATTGTATTAAGATGCACCTACAGGCAATAATAATATATAAAGTTTGTGATAATCTTTTTTCACAAATGTCTAAGGTGTAGAATATTAAAAAGATGACATTATATATTTTATAGTTTGCTTTAATATAAAAATCTAACAATTGCAATTTTTCATTCTATTTTTATGTAGAAACATTCATCTGTTGTACATGTTATATTCTAAATTATTGTATACATGTACTGGTATATTGTATGTATTTTCCAATATTTCAAATGTGAAGCCATCAAAAGATTTTATATATGGTAATTTATGTAATACTTAGCTACAGCAACCAATCTTGTGTGAAAAATTAAATAGTGTTTAATATATAATAATATCACAGATGAAAAGCTCCAGTTACCATATACAAAAAAATACAAAAGTAGCATTTGGTACTGTGAACATTAAGTTATACGAGCCAACTCATTATTCCCAATACAATCACAGAACAAACAAAGCCTGTGTGAGCTAAGGAAAATAGACTGTTTGGCAGAAACTTTCTAAAAGACTTCAAATTTTTTTTGAATAATAAAAAAAAAAATTCAGAAATTAATCAACAATAATATGAAAACAAAAAATCATAAATTATTGTGTTATAAATTGGTAAAACGTCAAAATCAATTCCTCGGGCCATATGCTTTTTCCTTTACGGTCACTTGCTACAAATGATATTAACATACAAATTTTCGTTTTATCCATAATTTATTAACCTTATGCAACTTAAAGCATTTCCAAAAATGACACAGGTACATCAAAACAAAGATGTATTATGCCATGTAACAAAGCAGCATCTCACCCTTGTAGCACATACTTACTTCAGTCCATATTAATCGGTGCAATATTCTAATTTCATTACTTTTGCAGTAAAATACAGCAATAGAAAAATGTCAATAAAAAAGTAAATCTTTACCAATTTTCTTAAGATATATAATTCCCTGCATAATATTGAGATTCATATTACAGGTAAAACTTTATATATAACTCAAAGAAATGGACTTTAAAGTACCGCAAAAATGATATTAACATTGATCAAACTCATGGGTCATAAATTTCATTTTTGACTTAAATTGAACATAAACATAAGAATACCTAATAAAACTTGATTCTGAAATTTGAGATTTCATATTCTGGTGATAAAAGTCCATAATAAGGTACCTTTAAATGCAGATGTTAGTAGTTTTAAAAACTTTAGGATTCTTTACATACTTTACAGAGAAGCAAAGCTAATTGTTTTATAAATTTGTATTAATATGCTACTGCAACATATATCGTATAAACTTATACAATATCATGCGAGGACTAAAATTCTTTTTCTTGCATATTCATTACAAAATTCCATTTTTGATAGACTTTATAGAGAGATAATTCTTAATAAACTTTATGCACATTGCACAAAAATACAACATCATTGCACGACAAACTTACAAATGCATAGTCAATTGGTATAAATTGCTGTATGACCCTTGTGGAGATGATTGTCAAATCAACATTAATATGCTATAAATGTCATATTCTGTATCAAAATTAAGGACTCTTATGCTTTCATTCATTCATTTTGTCTTTGCTTGCCTTTCGTATTTATTCAAAAAGTCAGTTTTCTTGTGTACATTGCAACAAGCTGAATCACATCACTGTTAACGTTATGTAAATGTTTTTCCACAACAAAATCAAGATAATATATTTAGTCAGATTTAATGGTTTATTTTTCTGCAAGATTCAAGCATATACTTAATATTTAGTTTCTACACAAATTGTTTTAATAATTTATTCTAAACACACATTTTTTATAGAAAAATATTCACTCACAAAACCTTAATAAAGGGCAAACTAAATGTAAAAGTTACCAACCATGCTTGTTAATTATAAAGAACCCACTTTTTAAAATAATTTTTGACCCATGGTAAAATTTGTGGCCATCATAGAGCTTTAGAAACAGGAAATACATATACCCAAACTGTTACATAACTGAAATACTTTGTTCAAAGAAAATAAATACTAGATTCTTTTTCTGGATTGTGGAAATAACCTCTGAAGAGTATTAATGACCAAGATCATAAGTAATATCAGTTATATTTAAGATTAAAGTTAAAGAATTTAAGTGATAATGACTCATCAACTTTGAACTTAACAGTTACATTTTAAAGAGTATAATCAGCTATGATTCTGATCCTTAAATTCACAAAATCTAAAATGCATCTACATATCAACCATGAAGGTAATCAAAATAATAACTGGGAAGACAACATATGCTAAAACTAAATATCTGTGAATCATAAGTCGTGAATTGGTTCTGTTGGATCATTAGCCTGGTATCTAGTTCCAACGCGCGTTTGATGGAATGTCCGTGCCATTACTCTTCCGTCAGTTGATGTCACTGTGTAATTACTCTCAATACCAAATCTATCATCGGGGTCAGGATCCACGTCGAACAAGTCAGCAGCCACATCCCTCATCAACAATTTTTCCTTCATGGCACGCTTGTTACGTCGGTAACTGTCCTTGCGTTGCTGTTGGCCATTTATGTGCTGTCCCTCCCAATTCAAAGATGCTGTTTCAGGGCTGTACTCTGTTCCTCCCTGCTGAATTCTGAAAATACAAAAATAAAGATAAAATTAATTCAGTAATTGAAATATTACATTCTGATGATTTCTACATACAACTGTATACATAATGTATGACAATAAAGTCAAAACATTCAGTGTTAAGATTAATTTAGAATATTAAATTGTATGTATAATAAGACAGGTGAAATAAATATTTGAACAGTTCAAACAAACACTTGGAAATCATAATCTTTATAATCAAAAGTAACACAGAATGTTATCACATTTGTAAACTAATATTGCAAAATGCATATGGCTGCTTATTGATACTGCTGTCTCAGGCAGTTCATTACACAAGATTATGTCACCTAGCTTAAGCTATTATATGTCTTGTAAAGCATCTGTGCTGAATAATGCCAGGTAACTGCAAATGGAAGTCATAAATTTCAAACTTTTAACCAAGTAAAGAATTGGAGTCTTTTTTGAGGAGACTGTGTGAAGAAAAGGCATTGATTGTAGATAAAGTGTTGACATGCAACAGTATCTGATCCATTTTATGTGCAATCTAAACTATGATTATTTTCTGTTATAAGCACGCAGAGCTCTTATATAAGTTTTGTTGTTGTTTGACTTTGACCATAGTTCCTTCATCACTTCTGTAGAGAAAGCTAAACTGCAGATATTGAGAACTGATTTTGCAATGAGTCATCAAGGAGGATTTCCAGAGCAGTTACAATGTAATCATTTTTAGACTTGTCTCATAATCAATCTTCAAGTTTGTTTAATAATATTTAAATGTATATTAAACACACACTGATATAAAAACGTTGTATTATAATGAATAATAAATTAATTATAATATATTAGACATACAAAGTATAAATTGAAATAGAAATATAAAATACAAAATAAATTAGATAATACATGTATACTGGTTGGTTTATATATAAACACGGATTAAGTATGATATATAAGGTATTGTAAACATGCAATAGTGTTTCATTATGATTACTTCATAAAGAAGAGTGGAGTCCTAAAGTACATATCAGAAGAACTCAAACACCACAGAGCATATCTCTGATACTTAAACCTGTAAGAACAAGATTCAATATTCTAAAACTGTCTTGCAGTAGGTGTCATGTTCAGTTTGATGCTAATATCTAATGATCACACAAACTTGTACATATATTTGACCTTTACAGTCTAAATATGACATCTCTGACACTGGCTATGACAAATTATGATTAAAACAGATCAGAGGCTGTCTCATCAAAAACTGTTTAAAACATTTTAAGGCAAGATAAAAAATGATCTATCTAATCATTCATGCATAAAGATCTGATTGAAATGATTAAGTGTTAGTTTAATGTTCACTTTTATATGAATAGGCCAGAAACATCATCCATCAAAGTTTCAGCAAGATTAATTGTTAGAACACAACATGCAATTGAACAAGCAGCCTTTACCAAAAATCCTGTTGAAGCACTATCTCAAACAAGCTAATTAAATTTGGGGACTTAATTATTTTTTTCGGTCATACGTACATGAATAACAAGAGATGTTGCCAGTTAGCAGACTAATGCCGCCTACTTCTTACAAGCTTATCAATAGGATTATAAATTATATTAATGCCATTCCAATGAACATGTTCCACAGAAAGAAATTTTGAGAAAAGGGGCAATTACACTGGAGGGAAAAGTCACAGTGATGTCATAATTTATACGGACACTCAGCCATGCTATGATGCATACCGTACGGTATGTAATGGTGCATATGTATACCAAAGTCTGAAAATCAATGTTAAATATTGATGAAGTTATGATCTGGTAAAAGAAAATATATGAGAAAAGAGGCAATGAATTTGGCAAAAAGTCAAAGTGACATCATTTTTGTATACCACACTCCAAGGAGACATGATTAAGCATTTAATTTCTTTAAGCTGTTACTCATAGATGACATTAATGTCAACCCAACAAAGGCAAATTTTATTAACTGTGATAAATGGATGGATGCTGAAACCAGTATACACCCCTAACTTTCTTTGTTATTGGTATAATATCAGAACATGCTTAAGCTACTGCCAGTTTAATCTGTTCGCCCCTATATATTTCACAGTAGAATAGTCAACAACAAATGTTAGCAGAGTCCATTGATATATAAAAGGTTGAAAGGCTTAAATAAAAGCAACTTGTTGTCATGCAGGCATGCAAGATGGTGTGTCTGCTTATGATTTTTGCTGGACAGAATACTGTTATTTTTTATAAGACTACCAAATTTGTCAGTGACGTTTATGCAGTTGACTCCGCCGAGCTATTATCTAGGACATCACTCAACTCGGACTCGATTCGCTGAGGGGCAAACATGCTGGATCTCACATGGTTTCTACTACAATGTGCAAATGAATTTGGTTTATGAATGCATTATTCATTTCGTATAATCAAATATCCGAGAATGTATCTAACTTTTGACTTTACTTATTGGTCCAATTTGCAAAATTCTATTTATTATGGCAGACCATATGATATAACTTAGACCTCAACTTATATTTTCGTTCCAGATCACCACAATACTTGTTGACCTTGGGCAGTCTATAAACACATCCTTTAAAACCTTTATAGTATGCAAATCAATAAATCAATTTTGTTCATAAGTGTTGTGTTGCCACATGATAACAAAATGTTCTCTTTTGAATTAAGTCATTCAAGATGACTCATAATATTACAAACCTGATGAGAAAATATGTGATGTCAATTTGTGTTGTTGATTGATCTTGTATTTTGAAAACATATATAAGAATGAAGGCTTAAAAAAGTTTGAAAATGTTCTGCAATAAGAAATAATTAGGTTAGAAGGCACTTTCTACAGTAAATCAACATGGCAATTTATTGGATTTAGTCCTTTACATAGTTCTATGTGCTGAAACAATTCAAACTGTTAATTCATTCCTAATCAAGCATTTGCCACACTATGAACATGCATATATAAGTCACTCTACTTAGAAAGTATGCACGCTAGCTTTTTTACATGATTACATAGAACTATTAAAGAATTAACACCAAATGCATTATTAGTTATATAAGTCTTTGGCAGGGTACACATTCCTGTGTTCACTGTAAGGATTTTATGTACCCTGAATCTTGGCCTTCTGCTCAGGGTACATGTTTCTGACATGGAACACGGGACTGTGTACCCTGCTAGAATTTGTCATGCTGCACAACCATGATAACTTTAAAATAGAGTTATTTCAACACCTTTAAGCCATGAGAACTTTGAAAGTCATAATTACTTTGAAAGATAGTTATTACAACAAATTTCAGTTTCAATCATTATGTCACGAAAAACAAATTACATTTCTATTAAAGTTAAGTTTTGTAATGGGCTTTACCTCCCCATCTGGTCAAAATAGCGCATGGTTTCAAGTACCCAATCAAGATTACAAACATAGCTGTAAGAAGTCTGGCAAGTAAACAAATCAGAATACAACATTTTGTCTTTGCAGTATGACAATATTGTATAGCCAGATGTTGTACACATGAGCAACATTTCACTAAACCATGACAACCCTATAAATAAATTAGCAGATTCCATTGCTTGGCCCATTATTAGACTTGCACAGTATGGTGAAAGTCACAAAACACAACTTATTATAAACTGATTCAATTTATATATATTTTCATCTGGGTTCATAAAGGAGATAAGTCCACTCAAATAGCTAAAAATAAGAAATGACATTTGCTTTATTAAGATTGTACACTGTTTTTGACACAATGAATTTCAATCGAGGGCCCAAAATGGATCAGTCTTTAAATATTAATTTGGGATTAATTCTGCATAATTATTATTTCAAATTGCAAAACAAGCTAAACTTTATAACTAAAGCCATTAGTTGCATTTCAACTTAATAAAATAAAATGCCTCCTCCCTCATCTTAATTTACAATAAGTGGCCTGAGAAACAAATATGGCCTAAAATACAACATGCAAAAAAGCAGGATTTTTCTATTAAACTGTTTACTGAATCATTAGTTGTTCGCACTATTTTCTTGTCTGTATATCAAAGGGCATTAGTCAAATAAATTAAAAGACAGTTAGGTAAAGTATACAATATGTTATATTGCCCTATACAATCATTGTACATACATGACAGTAACTAAAATCACTTTAGACCAATATCAAAACACTGCTGCTTGGAGACATCTTGAATAATTTTTGTCCAAAATGAATTAAACCCACTACCTTTAACAATAGTCAATACCGGTAGCAACATTACACAATATAACTTAACAACATAACCACTAAAACACAAGTTAATTACACAACATGACAATTATATAATATTTAATGCACTTACCGATGTACAGTGAAAATGACAACAATTACAACTGCTGACAGAACATCCACTGTCACCCACATGATAAGATAATTCCATGGATTCTGTATCAAAAATCAACATCATTTTAACTATTTCATCTGCAATTAAAATCGCTTTACATTTTTGTTTGATTTAATTTTTCATAACAAAAAGTATTTTGATGCCTCACTGTGAACAGTGAAGAGTTTTCCTGTCTCTTTAAGCCATTAAGAGATTGGTTTCTTTTCAGATCTTCAACGCAATATCAACAAAGGGCCAATGGGCTTTAACATCAACAATGAAAAAATATCTTGCATCTAGTTTTAGAAAAGGTCACAGATACATACAGAAACAAGAGGCCCATCGGGCCTTAACGTCCATCTGGTTGAAATAGGCCAACAACTAAATATTTGCATTTGAATA